>JBAGKK010498234.1:0-15056 GCA_037177015.1 Euceroptres primus
AACTGGATTTAATAAAATTGTATTCATATTCAGAATGTGTTGGCAGCCATATTGGGTCCGCCATTTTTAATTTTGAACTTTTGACAACAAATTTGGAATCAGAGACCTGTAAAGTATTTAAAAAATAAATTTCATGAAAATCCGATAACATTTCGACTTTTGATCACCTTTTTGTACTATCTGAACCACTGTGCGGCGCGGCGAACACTGGAGTGAAATCAAAAAACGAGTTCAAAATGACATTTAGAACGCAACCATCTGAAATTTTTTCTTTCGAAAAATTCAGAACTAAATTCTTAAGAGATTGGTGAGAGTAGATTTTTTATTTTTTTTTTTATTTGAGTTTTAGTTAATACAAATAGCGAAATAAATGTCGATTTTTTAAATTTCATTTTTTATCTCCTAGAAAACATTTTTCTTATACTTGTCGTCGCTTAAATTCAATGCACTGAGGTATAAAGGAAAAAAATTGTTAGCTTGTAAAGTTAATTGTTATAAACAAATTGTGTTAACAAATAATCTATGTTAGGAATTATTCGTCTTCAAAGCATATTTCTGCTCTGAAATTGCTTGCTTTAATCGTCAGAATGATACCTGGCCATTAAAATTTAAGATTGGATGTTATTCATTAATTCTATAAACAAATTATAAACAAATGTACATCGCAGACATTTTTAGGCAGAAGGAAATCGTTTTTTCTTCTAATCTTGAAATTATATTGCCAATGATGATTTCTGAAAAATTTTGTTATTCAACACTAATTGTTTATTTTATGAATAAATTATATGAAAAAATGTACATTGCAGACATTTATAGACAGAAAAAAATTTTTATTCTTTTATTATTTTTAAAATTATATTTCCAACGATGTGTTTTGAAGAAATTTTGTTCTTCATCACTACTTGTTCATTTTATAAACAAATTATATGAAAAAATTTAAATTTTAGGCATTTATTGACAAAAAGAAAGCGTTCTTTATCGTATTTATGTTGAGATGACAGAGCAATAGTGGTATTTTTGCATTTATATAAATGACTTGTTTTTCATTTATTATTGATCAAGCAATTTAAAACAAACGTAAAAGAAGTGATTCTTGAAAATGCAAGCATACCGTTATCGCATTCAGCTACTACATCATATTTCCAGTGATATTTTCTGATGAACTTTAGTTACAAAATGAAATTTATTAAATTTATAACAAATAATGTAAGCATATACAAATTTCAGTCATTTGCAAACAGAGAGAAATCATTGAATGTACATAGTAATATGTGAAAAGCGTCAAGTTACCTTGAATTCTTTGAAGTTCAAGACATCTGAGAGAAAGGAGGGAATATGACAGTGTCTTTGACCCAGAAGCTATCGAGCTATTGATCTTAGATCCGTAAAGCGTAAACGGCCGAAGAACTCAGGATAATAATGCACTCTGATTCGTGAGAGGCAAGGGGACTCTCGATAAAAAAGCACCCCGATTCTTCTATTTATTATAATGTCTACAATATGCATTTGTTCATATAAGTCGTTTATAAATTTTATAAGATTTCGACAAGATTTCATCTAAAAAGAGCTAAAGGGTACCTCAGAGTTCGTATCCACAGGCTGAACCCTCTCGGTTGGGGGTGTATTGTGTCGCTTGAGGCGACTCTAGTGAGATGACCCTTATTCTCGTCAACTCCTGAGGACTGTAACTGTATGGTCTATAGCTTATACTCTATAGAGACGTTATGTATTATAATTATAATTATAGGACCGAGACTGGACGCTTAATAATAATAATATCATCATCATCTTGTAGACAGTTGCTCAGTTTATTAGGTGACACCAGTTAAACCATACGGTTAAGTACATTTTGAAAATGGAATTTCTCAACAGTTTGCGGGAGTTTAACATAGAAATCGAAGGGTCTAGTCTAGTAAACTTCCTCGTGTTTTTTGGAATTTACTTCAAAAAACTCGTTTTTGTGATCTGTGTGGCGTAAATTCTCATTTGAGAGAAAATGTGAAAAACAGAGACCTCATATACCAGTGCTCACGTCAAGGATGTCGAAAGAAGAAGGCTGCAAGAGAAGGAACTTTTTTTAACATAGCCAAAGATTATGGAAAATGGGAACAAAATTGTTGGTGTTGGCCATATTGTTGAAATTGATGAAAGTGCTTTCTGCAAACGAAAATATAACCGAGGTTGGATTACAGGAACACGATGGATCGTTGGAGGAATTGATAGATTATCAAAAAAATGTTTCTTAACATATGTCGCATCCCGAGACACCGAAAATCTGCAAAACGTGATTGAAGAATATGTGGAAGTAGGAACTCACATCATGACTGACGGGTGGCGTGGTTATCAACGCTTAGATACATTGGGGTATCAACATTCGACGGTGAACCATTCCGTTAATTTTGTCAATCCAAACGATCGCACAATTCACATTTAAAAGATAGAGTCACATTGGTTAAAAGTGAAAAGAGACTTACGCAGGCGGCTTGGCAAAATGTCTCTTTCTAAGACTGAGCACTATTTAGTGGAATATGTTTGGAGGAACACCTATACATCCAACGATGAATTATTTTTGAATTTAGTGAAAGCCATGAGGTATTTGCATCCACAATGATGCAGAAATTTAGGAAAAGGTATGTTAATTGAATAGTAGTTGACTATGTATATAATATTTGAACATGTACTCGACAAACCTTTCCACAAGCCCATGGTCGATTTGGCTCAAAATAGTTTTGAGAATCTTCTCATCAAATTATGTATAATATTTTCTCATGATAATTATGAATAATGAAAATTTAATTCTCAAAGTTTATAATTGAATTTTATTATTAAAAAAAAAATTCTTGTATTCCTCCCTAAAAAATATCTTTTTAAGTCATAAAGGACATATATAGTAAAATAAAATTAGCCGCAAAAGAGCTATTTGCTGGAACAAATTAGAAGCAAGCTGACTTTTTCAGGTAAATTGCAGTCATTTGAAGCCATATGCTGGAACAAGTTGATCCCGCAGAAGAATTATTCACTCTAAGAATGAAGAAAAGTGCTGTTTGCTTCCAAATAGTACTGCATTTATCCGTTGTGCAATCTTCAGTTTGCAATAATCGCTGTAAGGATACAATTTCTACAGTATAGGAACACATTGATCAATGTGCACCCAATGTCGAAGGATAACGCGTTTCAATACTATGTAATATTTATGTGTACGCAGTTCCTTTATTCGTTGGAAATCAGCTTTTAGGCTCGTTGGTTGCGCTCGACGGTGCTTGGAAAATTAAACAGCATTATCGTCTCTCAATATTATAGCGTTCTTTTCTTAAACAAAACTTTGTTATTAATAAAAAGCGTAAAATTGCAACATTTTTTCATCACGTTGGCTTGGATTGTCACTTTCGATTAAGAGATAGGTAAAAAGTGTATAGAATTTTGCTTGCAGAGCATAAAATAAGCATTAAAATGAACCCTTAGCGAATAACCCACGACAAATAGTTTACGAGATATGAATTTGTTAATTTAAATTGTGTGTTTGTCAGGGAAGAAAAAGCGATGATGAATTTATCGGGGAGGAAGGATTGAAAGAGGTTGAAAATAATTAATTTATCTTGAGCTTAAGGGGAATCACTCTGTGGGGGGAACACAGGCGTAGCTTCTGTGAGGCCAAAGATGATTAAATTATTTCTGCGCATCAGGCGGTCTTCAAACTCACCAAGAATATTCTAAAGGAATCCCTGCGTGGGTTGAGAGTGGTCCTGCCCCTGGAGTTCAACAACTTTAACCTCAAGTTCTTCGATCCTTAATGTATTTCCAGCAATGATTCCCCAAATCAGCTGACATGGATTCCCTCATGGTAGCGAATTCAGCACCAATTAAAGCCTGAAAATCAAGGGGTACGGGAGAGGAGGGGGACCACAGTATTTTTATGAAAAAAACCCGACATCTGGGATCATCGTGGTTCTTCTAACGCAACCTAGATGATAGGGAGCTTGGCAGCCCAAGCAAAAAACTTTATCTTTGACCACTTTCTCCTTGCATACCATACATGTAAAATTTTCATCTTGAGACGAAAGTATCATGAGTCTAGGGTCACCAGAAAATGTATCCTGCGAAGTCATGACGAAAACCATATATATTCAAGCAATTGCATAAAGAAGCGTGTGAGTAAACATTGTATGATGCGCGCCGGTGAAGCAATAAGTCAGTAAGGTGAGCCACTACTCACACTAACCCATGTACAGGGCATGCCGCGAAAAATCGATACGCGTCGGTGAGGCAAAGAGTTGATTAGGTGGGTCACTACACACACTGACACATGTACAGAGCAATACCACGTATAGTCACTTTCATTCCTGTGCTCCAAATTAATGCGAGAAAAAATCAGCAGGAAAGGCAGGCCCTCGGGCGAAGGCACACAAGACAAATTGGGGCCAACAAAACATGAAAGAATGGCCAAGATTGGCACAGTTCACCACGTGGCACTTTTAGGTTAGGAAAACCTTATCAGCTGATTTACATCACAAACATATCGCAAAAGGACCGACAAAAGTCGCTGCGGTTCACGCGAAGGCTAGAGATGCCAACCCACTATAAGCTATAAGAGCCACTATAAGAAGTTCTCAATTAAAAAGACTAGCATTAAAAAAAACTAATTTTTCCATCGACAGATGTTCAAGTAATGCATTTTTAAAAAAATTTGTTGAAAAAAACATAAAATTTATCAACTAATTATGAATTTTGCTAAAATTATCATGAAGTTCCTAATTGAAAGAACTGACATTCGAAAAACCGAATTTTTCTGTGGATGAATGCCTGAATAATGCATTTGTTTATTAAATTTTTTTATAATATTAACAAGAATAATCTTAAGAGAAATTTTCTCCATTATAATATGGTTTCCATACACATTTCTTGCAATATAACTTTAAAAAACGTAAAATTATTGAAAATGATAGATAACACACTTTCAACAAATTATTTGTTCATAAAACATTTTTTTGTTTATTATATCACGATGGAACATCTTTAACTAATGTTATTCTATGAAACGCAGGTGATTGCAACAATTTTCCTATTTTTGACGAGCACCGAGAACGTCAAATAGAAAAAATAAAACTTAACAGTGAGGTAAACGTTACATTAAACTTATATTTAAAAAATATTTTTCACTCGTGACAAAAATCAAACAGAAATAGTTCATACGGCCCTGACTTGTTTACGTTCAGAGACCGCTCGATTTAGGGAAAAGCCAATGAGACAACCCCCGAAACCGTCCTTAAATCGAGATTTCAGTGTACTTTTTTCCTACTGTGCCACGTGACGCCGTTCTTAATTGAGGGGCTGGATTTCATAACGTGGGTGGTCCCTGCATTTCATGTCGCTAGCGAAGAGAGGTCTCATCACTCTCGGGTGAAAAATATTTTGTTATAAACGACCAAAAAAGCCTGAAATGCAACTAAATTTTGCCAGCTTGTCACATAGCTCAAAAAATCGGGGTTGAAAAATTCTATTGAATGCAATCTATGTGTCATGAAAATTTTGTATGGGTTATTGCAAAAAAAATTAAAAACTGCAAAAGAAAGTGATTTTCTTCGACTCTCGTCTAAAATTGCGAACGTCGTGAAAACTGTAATAGATACGCAAAAATGAAAGAGAAAAAAGTTGTAGATATTTAAATTTCCTCTCACAAATCTGCGAGGGTATATGCTTATCATCAATAGGGCGGGAGTGCGAGGCGCCCGCGTCCGCGCATCAATATCGTCGAATTTTCACGCTTTCACGCTGCCGCCAGGGTGCGGAAATTGGTTAACAATTAATAAATTGACCCCAAAAATCAATTTTAATGTTCATAAAAATTCCTGTATAAACTGGATACCTCAATTTACTAGTTCAGCACAACAAAAATTCCCGAACGCGATTTCGATTTTTGCTGGGTGGGTAATAGATATATAAAAAAATTGGTTCTCTCAGCGTATAATTGATGATTGTTTATAAACTTGAAACTCAAAAGTGACGGCGATTTGCGGACACTATCACTAAAAATTAAAATAAAATTCTCTTCCATTTCGACCTCTTGACATTCTATTGTTAGTGCAACCGTTCGGGTAGAACGCTAATGGAAAAACCATTAACCAGTAATTGTGCGATTTGCTTATAACTTAAAGAAATAATTATAAAAGATCTTTAAAAAAGTATTTAATAACCAAAACTAACGAGCTTTAGCATTATTTATTATCAAAATCAATAGCAATCAAGTATAAATGCTGAAAAAATAAGATTGACGGCGAAACGATTACTGGGACTAAGGTCACGATTACTGGGATATTTACCTTAACTAGATTTGGTGTAAATGTTGTTTTAATGGAATTTTTCATTGTGATTTCATTTGTTTCTAAGCGTCATTTTTGTGGCTGGAACTCAATTTGAGTTTGAATGCAGTGTTAAATTAAAGATCACCGTTTTCCTATGTTCTTATGCCTATCGTTATCATTATTTGATGATCAATAGTTGTAGCGATAGTTCAAACACTACTACTGTAAGAATTACGGTTCCATGGAAATACAAAGGATAGGGAGACATATCGTCCATATGCACAATAGGAATTTTCCTGGAAAATTTGACCTGGATCATGAATCCAGCTGTACAAAGCAATTAAGATATATATTTATGAATGAATTTAATGAACTACTTATCATGATAACGATAGGTATACTACCGACCGACATTCAGTATGATTAAAATTTTGTGAATCTTCAGTAAAATGCTGTAGCATTATATAGGTCAAACGATTCTTTTTGAAGTCAAGGAATTTTTTCTTTTTATAGTTGGACATTGGAAACTTAAAATTGTAAATATTATTATGATAAAATTGTAAATTTTCATTTTTTTTCAATATATGAACAAAATTTTCTTGATTTTCACTAAAATTGATTCGTTGTAAGTCACGGTATTTTTTTCATGCATCAACTTTAAAGTGTGATAATGTGAAAAGTTTTAATTATATAAACCGATTTTTCAAGTATGGTAGAGTGGGGCTATTAGGTACAACTGTTACGTATTTTTTAAGGTTTTTTTAACTTTATGTTCAAGACAAAATTTTTCATCTTTTTAATTTTTAAAGACAGTTAAAGGACTCAATTCTGAAGAGAAATCAATCATTTTTAGATTTTTCAGTTATTTTCTACTTACTAATGATCATTGTTAAAAAGTTGTACCTTTTTGTACCACCTACTTTCTAAACAGGTATAACTATTGTTTTTTGCATTTCTTAAATTGAAAAAACAATTTTTTAATACTTAATTTCTGTTTAGAATTATTACTAAACTATTCGAAAATACTTTCTGACGATAAAGTATGAATAAGAACACGGACAACCGAGAATTTTTTATTACTTTTGAACAGATACAAAGTTTGGAGGTCTAACCAATTTTTATCAAGTACAACGGCCATACAACAATTAAAGAATTTCTAAGCGCGAAGTACAACATACTACATTCCCGAAAAACACAAAAACAAGTTGAAATCAAATTATAGTCGCAAAAATAATATAAAGCTACAGTCAAAAGTTTGAAAACCAAAAATGGAATCTTTTTTTTCTTTTTTTTTCGGGAATATCTTCCGTTTCAGCACAAAAAACGGCTAGCCGCTTTCTTCTTAATAGTCCAAAAAGCATCGGACTATGCAGCAGGTGTTGAGTATAACCGCTTTTTGGGCTGCAGCTAGCACACACTTAACTCCCAGATCCTCCAGGTGTTTCGGGCACCTCGCGTGGACGTTCCCCGTGGCCGAAGTCACGATGGGATGTACAGAAACTTTTTCCAGCTTCCAAATCCTCGTGATTTCCTGCCTCAGTTGGCTATACTTTTGGACCTTTGTTGTATAGCCTTCTTAGATTTTCCTGTCGAGGGGAACCATTGATTTGAACGTATTGTGACCGCTTATTGAGCACCACAATGTCCGGCCTATTATGAACAACAGCGTGGTCCGTTAGAATAGTTCTTTCCCAGTAGAGGCGGTAATTCTCGTTTTCGAGAACCGCTAATATAGAAATAACCGCTACTATAGAAAGGCATCCACTCCTGAATGAGTCCCAGATTCGAGGCAATCTGCTGGTGAATGATCCAAGCTACATCATTGCGAGTATACTCTCGCTGAGCTAACCTCCTGCAGCCATCAATGATGTGCTCGATGGATTCATTCGGATCACCACACAGCCGGCACCGATCATCCACTTTAAGGCGGAGAATATGCTTTTGGGAATTCCTGGTGCCGATTACCTTATCTTGAATGGCCACGACAAACCCTTCTGTTTCCGTAAAGAGTTCGCCTCTTCTTAACCACAGGTTAGATGTTTCGCTTTCCACGTTGCATAGATCTTGTGTCCTGGGCTGCTGTCTATGTAATGGCTTTTGTCTCCATTCCGGAACAATTTGCTATGGAGAGGGAGCTAGGAGGTTAGCGCCATTCGGATCAGCGATATTGAGAGGCGTATAATTGTTAACTTCTCTACAGATGTTATTATAGAGTGGTATGTCACTCGTACTGTTAAAATACGTGGTCAACGGTGTCATCTGCGATGCACACAGTTGACGGACATCCAGAACGCCTCTGCCCTCAGAGCAACGTGGCAGGACTATCCTCTCAGTTGCCGAACTTCTGTGGTGCCTTCGATGCTTTGTCATTTCCAGGCGGATGGTTCTGCTTATGTTTCCTAGGTCGATGTTTGACCATTCGATTAACCCAAAAGAGTAGGTGAGAAACGGGATCGCGAAGGCCTTGATCTTATTGGCTGAGTTAAGGCCAGTTTCCGAAATGGCTTTCAAGCGCTCGACGAAGGCTGTCATCAGTGCATCCTTAACAGCAGTGTGACAGGGTCCCAAAAGCTGAAGGATACCTAGATATTTATACGACTCTTCCTTCGTCATGGTCTCAATGAGCGCCTGATCATCAAGCCCCAGCTCTGCGTTTACCACTTCTCTTTTTAAGTACAGTTTCCTGTACTTGTCCAGCCCGAGTTTCATATGGATATCATTTGAGAACTGCAATAAGATGTCAAGTAATTTTTGCAGTTTTTCTCTCGAGCCACCGTACGATTTCAGGTCATCCATATAAAGAAGATGGGCGAGGTTGTATCCACCTCTGCCTTTCTTTACCTTGTACCCATAGGACGTATTTTTGAGTGACCTACTAAGTGGATTCAACGCTAAGCAGAACGACAGTGCACTGAATGAAGAGACATAACGTGACTCAGGAATTGAATCAGGCGTGGACAGATCTTGTATGTCCTGAGGATCTCAAGCAAATAATCGTGGGATACCGAGAAAAAAACTTGGTTATAGTCGATATATGCCACGTGCAGGTTGCGCTGATGTTTTTGCGCCTGCTTCACTGCAACACTATCAACCCTTACCAGATCCCTGCAACCTCGCGAGTTACGACAGCAGTCTTTTTGTTCTTCTGTGAGGATGTTATTGGCCTCACAGCGAGCATAGACCTTATGGGCTATAATTGCTATCAAGCATTTGTAGAGCGTTGGAAGACATGCCATTGGCCTGAAGGCCGATGAACTATGGGCGTTTGGCTTCTTTGGAAGCATGTACGTGACTCCCTCAGTCATGAAGGAGGGCATCAAATTTAGGTGATCAAGTATGTTCTGATAGCACCCCGCCAATTACCCATGCACACACGTAAGGTATTTATACCAAAAGTTATGCCCCATATCCGGTCCAGGTGCTCACCAGTGTTTCGCTCTCTTCAACACTCTTTTAACGTCAAAGGTTATCCTGGAAGACATGATACGCGGCAAGGAAGAGAAGGTGATGATGGCAGGTGAATTCAACGCGAAAGCTGTTGAGTGGAGTATGCCAAAAACTGACACAAGAGGAAAGCGTCTAGTGAAAATGGCTGCTAGGCTACAATTAATAGTCCTAAATACGGGAAAGACCACGACCTTCAGACATATTGGATATCACCTTCGTCTCGGAACGTTTGTCCTCCCTCACTAAAAACTGGAAAGTACTGGAGGATTATACTAGGAGCGATCACCAGTATATCTACCTAGAAGTGGAAGAAAAAGGAAAGGCCGACGAGCCCGTTGTGCGACGATATCGCGCTACTGAGGACGATGCGTACAACTTGGTTGGTGCATAAAGGTACAGAAGATCAGGAAGCCAGCAGGAGCCCTGGTAGGCTAGGAAATGACATCTTCTGAAGTAATGCGTAAAGCGGTTCCGAAGGGATTCCTGTGAAAGAGAAAGGGTGGTGCTTTTTAGTGGGTCCTTGGTAGCATCATTACAGTGACGACAGTGAGATCATTATGTATATTATTAGAATATACGAGTATATCAGGATCACTGTAGTGATGCTATTAGGATCTAGGATCATTATCGCCACACTACCGAGAAGTGCGGACTCTTCTCGGTGTGTTTTTTAGAACATTTTCCACCAATCCTCGTAAAAAATTATTTTTATTATTATTTTATTATTATTACTATTATTTTTTTTCTAAATTTATCGCAGGCCCTGAAGGGCCTTTAACTCCTCCGCTACCAAACATCAGGCCCTACCTCCTCTTCCTGCCTAAAAGAGATAACTCTAGCGGATCAGTGGAACCGAGTGGTTACAGAATTCGGTGTCCACTCGGTATCTACTCGGTAACCACTCGGTAACATTGCTTAATATTGCCTAAAATGGGCAAAATAACGATTTGAAATGTTGCAATTAAAATTGAAGTTAATTTGTAAAGGTCTGAATTAATTCATTCAATACTTGGCGTCTCCTAAAGGCGGCTTCAAGTGCAGGTTTAGCAGATTCTTTCGCGCCGAATTAAAAAATACAAATAAAATTAAACATTGGAAAGTATGATTGATTTCAAAGTTTGATAAATGCGATAATGCGATAATTACGTTTGATAAATAAACAAAGTAGTACAGTAACTAGTTTTATGATGAATTTCGAGAGAAAATTAAAATAATAATAATTTCGTATATTTATCTATTACTTTAAATAATAAATAAAACAGGGTTAGGACAATTTCTTACTTACTCAATACTAAACAAACAGCGAAAGAAATATAAAACCATGGAAAAAGAATAAGAATAAAATAAAAGCAAAACGATTGATTATTTGCCTCAAATAGAAATTGTATTTCATAAAACAATGATACAAAAAACTAACATTTCTCAATGACAAATATTAGTTGAATTATGGCATTTATAATCTATTAAAAAATGTTCATTTAAAAAGTTGCTTAAAAATAAGAGTCGAAATTAACCTAGACGTGGATTAGAATTAGGGTGCTTAAGCGTTACTTATATTTTTGTGAGGATCATTTTATCGAAATTATGAATAATTTGAAAAAACTACAGCACTGTAAACATAAAAAAAAATTTGGAGACCCAAATTTTAAAGTTTTCTAAAGTTCTGACGAAAATTCTGTTGCCTACATAAATAGTTCTACAATTTATCTTTATAACATTTTGCAATTTCGCAAAGATACAGCAATTGGAAAATGTTCAAAAAATTTCGAAACCCAAATTTGGAAATTTTCTAAAGTTCTGTCGTAAATTCTGTTGTCCACGTGAATGATTATACAATTTTTCCTTATAACATTTTTTGATTCGCCTCGATTTCGCAAAGACACAGCACTTTGAATATATCCAAAAAAATTGGAGATTAAAAATTGAAATTTTTAGGAGTTCTGACGACAGTTCTGTTTGCCATACAAATGATTTTATAATTTATACTGATCGCATTTTTCTATTTGCCTTCATTTCGCAAAGATGCGACACTTTTAACATATCCTAAAAATATGGAATTCAAATTTTTCAATTTTCTAAAGTTCTGACGAAAGTTCTGTTACCCACTTCAATAGTTCTATAATTACATTATTGAACAGTTCTGAATTCACCTCAATGTGAAGAAGGTACAGAAGTTTTAAAATATTGAAAAAAGAAAACCAAATCTTGTAATTTTCGGGAGTTATAACGACAATTGAGTTGGCTATATAAACACTTCCACAATTTATTCCGAAAACATTTTTCGATTTGCCTCACTTTCACAAATATACTGCAGTTCAAAAACATAAATAAAATTTGGGAACCTAAATTTTTAAACCATTTTGACGTAGATTGTAGTAAAAGTAAAATCAAGAAAAAAGATTGAAACTTGTTTATATAAAAATCATACAATCGTATATTGATTAAAAAGACAAGTTCATTAGATTTTCTACACAGAGTTGAAGGGAAGTTAGGCGCGTGTCTTCAAAATAAGCTCGATCTGTACAAACTGTTTGATCGGCTGTCAGGACGATATCTAAAGTTTCACATGAAGTGCAAGTCTTTTCAGGTCCTCTGAAGGTTTGCAAATTTCGCTAAGTGGGAGAATTCTATTGCATAATTGGTTGAACAGAGAGGGTGGGCAGAAGGTTCCCACTCTTGGAAGATAAAAGAAAGACAGGTCCTGATGGGGAATTCGGCAGGAAAACCCAGAAGGTTTTCCGATTATTCCGCCAATTAAATTTTCTTCATTTTTATATGATATTATTGTACAGATTGATCAAAATCCAATGCTACTATATATGTATATAGTCGCATTGGATTTTGGTCAATCTATACAATTTTCGTATGATATTCTTGTACAGATTGACCAAAATCCAACGCGACTATGTACATATATAATCGCATTGGATTTTGATCAATCTGTACAATAACATTATAAGACTATAAATGTATATAGTGGCATTAGATTTTGGTCAATTTTTAGAAAAATATCATACAAAAACGAAGAAAATTTAATTGGTGGAATAATCGGAAAACCTTCTGGGTTTTCCTTCCGAATTCCCCATCAGGACCTGCCTTTCTTCTGTCTTCCAAGAGTGGGAATTTTTTGTCTCTTCCGTCTCTGTTCAACCAATCATGTGATAGAATTCTCCCACTTAGCGAAATTTGTAAACCTCCAGAAAACCTGATAAGACCCTTGCACTTTATGTAAAACTTTAGATATCGTCCTGACAGCCGATCAAACAGTTCGTATAGATCGAGCTCATTTTTAAGACACGCGCCAAGCCTTCCTCCACCTCTGTGTACAAAATCTAATGAACTTGTCTTTTTAATAAATATACAATTAAACGATTTTTTATATAAACAAGTTGCAGTATTTTTTTCTTTATTTCACTACACCTTTTACTACAATCTACGTCAAAACGGTTTCAAAATTTGAGTTCCCAAACATTTATATTTTCAAACTGCAGTATATTTGCGAAATTGAGGCAAATCGAAAAATGTTTTCGGGATAAATTAAAGAAGTGTTTATATAGGCAACTGAACTGTCGTCATAACTCCCGCAAATTACAAAATTTATTTTCCAAATTTTTTCGATATTTCAGAACTTCTGTACCTTCTTCACATTGAGGCGAATACAGAACTGTTCAATAAAGTTCAAATAAAGTTCAACAGAACTTTTGTCAGAACTTTAGAAAATTATTATAAATTTTAGTCAGAATTTCAAAGGGAAGTATGCTTAAGAGCCACAAGCTGAACATTTTGGTGCTTCAAGGGAAGCAGTTATCCTTCATACTGGTGTTTGATATACTGAACAAGGTCACGAGGCATTCTGCACACACTCGCCGTCTTTGAGACACGATCCTTCAGCAATTTTGGCACATTTTGAGCCAATATTAAACAGGGTCTAAGAAAAAAATGCTAGTGTCACAAACTTCCACTTTCTTAGCGATGGACCCACCAGCCAATACCGCTGCAAAGCAATGTTCGCTTCGTTCAAAAGTTATATAGAAAAGTACTACATCCAAATCGAGTATATTATCTACAACTTTTCAGAAAGTGGCCACGGGAAAGGTACAGCTGATGTAGTAGGGGGGCTCACAAAAAGAACTGCAGACACTGCAGTGCCCCATGGAAAAGACGTAAATGACTTTCAAGGTGTTCTGCGCGTTCTTCAGGAGAGTAAGGTTAAGGTTTGGTATGAATTTGTTATGCCGGAAGATACTGAGAAAATGGACAAGGAAGTTCCGCAAAATTGACAACATTTCAAGTAACAATGCAGGTCCATCAGTGGACTTGGGCAAGAAGTAATCCCTACAAGATTAACTTCAATGAAGTAAGCTGTTACGAGTGTGATCTAAAGAGTCCCTGTCAGCATTATTATCTAGGATCCTAGACAATGGAGCCTCCATCTCAGCGCAAACGAAAAGCTCCTGCAAAATCAAAAAGGGCTAAGAAGTGCAGAAAGGGATTACAGTTAAGGCAATCTGTCTATCAGTGTTACAACCCGAGAAGGAGGCGAGGGTGATTTTATATATATATATATATATATATTGTAACGGGTTTTCCCAAATTACCATCAAACCTGGCCAAGGATGGCCCAGGATTGGGATTCCGTTAACAAAAGTGGCGTTACCCGCCTCTTACCTTCTTACCTTCCACGTCCTTTCGGTGGCCTTTTGGATCCCCGAGTCTGTGGGTCTCACTGACCCACAGACAACCTGCGAAGCTCGTTGATTATTTTTCGACGGGCGCCAGGCAGAATCGCTCTGCCCGAGCTTCGGGATCCCGTCCTCGCTACCAGGACTGTCGACTAGCTCAATCGGATCGCCGCACGAGGCAGGGAAGTGGAATCCCCGTGGGAGAGAGAGAGAGAGAGGGAAACTCCCCAGAGGTTCAAAAGAACGGGGGCGTCTTTGACGCACCTCTATTTACGTGACAAAATTTATTAGAGAAAAATCTTTCGACGGTATTATGTAATCACAAACTTAATGTTTGTAATTAATAATATTCTATCGTTTATCGTGACAAACTTTCCCTAAGTGGGAGAGGAACCCTGTGTTAACCACGCAATGGCGGCTCGAGACGCTCACGCGTTTTCCCGCGACACCTTGTCGGCGTCCAACCGCGCTCTTTCGTCTGATCACCCCCTGAGACCCTCGACCTGAACAAACAAAACCTGGACGAGGTCAGCCGAGCGTCTCCTGTGTTACGGCGGCGAGAGAGTCCCGAGCAGCCACTGGAAACTACCTACTCTAAACTATGTCGGTGCGACGCCAACACGCTCCG
>JBAGKK010498245.1:0-15056 GCA_037177015.1 Euceroptres primus
AGGACAAACTAAGCGCTATTTTAAAGATAGGATAAGAGAACACAAAAATGATTGTAAAAACGACTCTAGAAGCACAGTTTTAGTACTACACTCACATACTCTTAATCATAACTTCGATTTTACTGAAACTAGGGTTATTAGTAAGGAATTTTGTTATAATAAACGTAAATTTAAAGAAGTGTTTCACATTGTCAAACATAATATTACTGTAAACAAAAGATCTGACACTAATTTTTTAAGTGATATATACAATAACCTTATTTCTTAAACTAACGATTATAGAAAGTGTTAAATATTCAAAATTCTCCCGCGCCTGCGTTTACTTCTGTCTACGCACGAAAGAGGTCACATTTCTCCTTTTGCGCGAACAGGTTTTGTTTGTTTCTGCTATTCACTCCTGGACAGGCACGCTTGCAATGTGGAGTGCTCCCCAATTGCTGTTTGTAAAATTATTTAATAAAATGCTTCATGCATGTCCAGGAGTGGAATTAATGTAAGATATTGTTTAATTTTTTGGTTATACTGATTTTATTTTATTAACGGTTTTTTGTAATTGTTTGACAAATGCAACTTCAAAAAAAAATTTCTGGATCTATTATGTAAGTACAGGTTATGTTTTTTACTTCTTTATGAGATTTGCCCACATTCTGTATTTTTGTAACGAAAAATCATATTGTATTCATAGCGTTCGTTTATCCGTACTATCATGTACTTCCTAATGAGGCTTGGCGTCGCCGGGCGAAAGCTAGAAGATTTTTAATAAAGTTCTTTATACTTGGAAAACTACAACAGGACGAGTAAACCGACAAACCGCCACTACATCGACAATATATACTTTAGAAACTTAGTCTAACTGAAACTTTCAAATCTCAGTCTAGCTCGGAAGGAAAGGGATATTGTTAGGGCGTGAAACAAGGTAGATGCTTGAAATAAATTGATGAATGGAAAATTTCTAATAAGAATAAAAGAACAATGGTTTATTAATTTAAGAATAGAATGGATTGAAAAGCAAGTTCAGCTTAAACTCTAAACAGCTGAAAGTTTAAATTAAATTATAAAACTAGACTCAAATAATCAAATTTCAATGACTTGACTGAAAATTATTCAAGTACCAAATCATAAAATCCTTACACAGAACGAAAAGTACAATCTCGCAAGAAAAACCACGGAAGAAGCTTGATGTCAAAATGACTAACAACGAGGCGCGGATGATTCTACGAAAACCTTACCAAAACTCAACATTATAAAAGCGAACAGACTAACAAAACTTTACTGAAATTATCGAAGCAATAATTACTAACGTCTACTTTTACGCCTGAGACCTAGTTTTTTTAGATTTTTAGAAGGACTCCAAACTGATTACAAAAACTCGACAGGTGGAGAAAAACGTGGACTCCGGATCGATGGCACAGAACTGAATTCGTCAACGGCTTTCTAGAAGTCCTCTCCTCGCGTTCTCAACTAAGAATCAAAAGTGCTGCACTCTGTTCCTCATCTTTGATGAAAATTAGTTGAGTTGACAAAGTGATAATGTTCAATCCTCTCTATTCTCTTCAGGTGTTCGGTGGAGACACTCTCAAGTCCATAAAGTCCAAGATTGGAACATTCATTCGAAATATTTTAATAAAACTTTATACAGGCAAAACTTACTTAAATTCTCACTAAAACTTGAAGATCAAAACGACCGATGCATACCTTAGTCCCAGGAACAAACTAGCAGAAAAATTTGGATTCCTCAGCATCAAGATAAAGGACAACAACGAAAACTTCACAAACTTCTAAAAGCTTCGACGACTGGCACAGAACTGAATTTGTCGACGGCTTTCCGAAAGTCCTCTCCTCGTGTTCGATAGGGTGGTCCTTTAGGATGAGGCCGAATTTTTTTTAAGTTTAGGTGCTCAAGGCTTATATTGCGTTAGACCTTAAAAAAATTCATGTCAAAGATGAACTCAATTTGATTATTTTTAGTGGTCGTGGTAGAGCATTTTGTTATTTTTTGACGAGTCATCCTGATGCGACTAGCGTTATGTTATGCCACAAGCGTTCAAGGTCAAGTAAAAATTTGATCTCATGAATTACCATAAATATTGATATCACGCTAGAGTATGACGCATTAAACAATCAGTTTAATAAATTTTGTAGAATTTGAGAGAACTTTTCTTTTCTTATTTTCTCTTATTTTCTTTATTTTCAAGAATTTTCATGTCTGCGGTATTTTGTCTGAAGTATTTTCGATTAATAGTGGCCGAGCTAGCATGTGAGAAAGACCGACGTAATTTCTATTTTTGGAAAATTTTCATTCTTTAACTTCAATTTGCTGCATTTCTTCAAAACGTGATTGCAAAAATTTGAATCTCCGCTAAAACAAAGTCTGAAATCTCAAATTTAAAATGATACTAAGAATAATTAAAAATCTTTATTGGTATCCGAGTTAGGACATAATTTGTTGAGCCGTCTGCAAGTCGCAAATCGCTCGGTTGAGCGGCCCAGCGCCGCGCTAGCGGGTCGATCTTTTTTCCTTTGTTATCGCAGGTGAAACAGAGACAGAAGCCTGACATCGGCTGCGGTCGAGAGATTTTTTTCATGCGCACGGGTCAACAAATTAATTCCTAACTCGGAAACCAATAAAGATTTTTCATTGTTCTTAATCTCATTTTAAAGCTGAGATTTCAGACTTTAACTGAGCAAAATTTCAAATTTTTGCAATTACTTCCCTAAAAAATGCAGCGAGTTTAAGTTAAGAATAAAAATTTGCCAAAAGCGGAAATTACGTGCTATCTCGGCCTCTATTAATCGAAAATAGTTCAAATAAGGCTTATTGGACGCGGAATTTAATAATCTTTCAGATAATTTTTTTTAGAAATCTCTATGCTCTTAGCTCTTGATGAGATATCCAACTATCCACCAAGAAAGACAGGCATGTTTTTCATACGTATTTTATACCACTTACAAAAGTGGTCCCTCAATTTTGACCGATAGTGTATATAAGAAATAGTTTTTCGTTTTCTTTTCTTACTCTCTGAAGAATAATCATATTTTAAAAAAATAATAGTATAAATACATAATTATTTTATATATTAAATATATTAACATTCAGGGACCAGACAACAGTAAAATTGGTGAAATTGGCCAACAAACGAAAACTACGATTCATAAACCTTATTTGATGCAAATTAAATATTAAATATTTTAATTTAAAATAAATAAATGGGACATTCTGTCTCAACCGGACACCCTATGCTGTCCAAAATTGGTTTGACTTGAAAAAATCGTGTTTAGGCTCAAAATTTAGAAAATTTTTTCTAGTTTTCAGAACCGTCTAGTAGTTTTCGAAATTCAATATGGCCGACTAAATATGGCTTTGACAGTCAGGAAAAACATAGATGAACAAATTACTTTTTAAAAAAAATTATAAAAGTGTCGATTTGAAATACTCCTCTTGGGCTTAAATTCTACGTTTGCATAGGTAATTTGACGAACCATTTGACACATTACGAAATTTAAAATAGTGGATCCAATATGGCGGCTGTATATAAACGATTATGCTCCCTGCAACTAAATTTTCTCAAATCGGCTTGGAAATAGTTACACAGGTGGTTTCCGAGGTCGCTGATTACGATTATGTAGTCAGAATATCGGAATGCAAGATGGCGGATTTATGCCAAACAATCCAGCATTCAGTGACTCCAATTGCTGAAAGCGGCTTGTAAATGACTGTTATAAGGTTTTCGTGGTCGCTGATTGAGATTCTGCAGTCAAAATATCAAAATTCAACATGACGGATCCAATATAGCAGCTGTGTGTCGGCGATTCAGCTTCCAGTAACACAAATTGTTCATTTCAGCTTGGAAATGATTACTTGGGGGGTTTCGAGGTCGCTGATTGCGATTCTTCACTTGTTCCCTCTGAAGAAACAATTGAGGATCACTAAGACCGAAGTTCACTTGTTCTCTCTGAAAAAACGACTGAGGATCGTAAGGGCAGATCCAACTGAGGATCGCAGAGGCAGAGCATCACTTGTTCTCTCATGAAAAGCAACTGAGGATCATAAAGTCAGAGCTTCACTTGTTTCCTTTAAAGAAACAATTAAGGATCACTAAGATTTTTAACTTCACTTGTTCTCTGTAAAAAACAACTGAAGATCGTTGAGACAGGGCTGCACTTGTTTTTTCGCAAGGAGCAACTGAGCATTGCAGAGGCCGAAGTCCACTTGTTTCCTTTAAAAAAGACAATTGAGGAACACTAAGACCGAACTTCACTTGTTCTCCCTAGAAAAATAACTGAGGATTATGGAGGCAGGGATTCACTTGTTCTTTTTCAAGGAGCAATTGAGGATCGTAGAAGCAGAGCTTTACTTTTCCACTTTCGCGAGTTCATATATTTCCCTCCTTCCTTAAGTCTATATCGGTTCAGAGCACGGAAATATGGATTATTTATATTCGTTTAGCTCCACCCTCGGTGTCTGAAATGTTTATGTGAATAGTTTTTTTCAGATATTTACGTTCAATCAGATCGTTGCAGGATTACGTTTGGAGTCAGTTACTTTCACAATTACAGTTTCATTCAGTGATTTGATCTTTATTAAGATTGTATTCCACGAAGTCTTCATAAATTCATTTTTTTTCATCAGTTTAATATCCAGTATGCCTAATACAAGCGACGAACATTGCGATAGATGCTGCAATCCTTACAAACATTTTGGTCTCACGGGCCACAGAGGCAAAGATTTGAGATTAATATCTAAGAATCTCAAACGAAAATTTCCGGATCTTCCCGATAATGCGAAAATTTGTGTCCATTGCAGAAGAGCCAAATATGACAGTGGTGATGTATATTCTGAAACATCTCGTAATTTATCGAATGTTAGTCAAAATGATGTTGATATAGATCAAAATGAATCTTTCAATTCTGATTCTTCAACACCGTCTTAAGGTAATAATACCGAAATAGTTCGTTCACAAAGAGAAATTGAATCAGAAGACATGTTAAATGGATTGAAAGAGAAATTTTCTACCTTACAGATTAATGATCCTCAAAAATTAAGTATTCTTACAATAGCTCCAGAAGCATGGAGCGTTAAAAAAATTGCAAAAGAATTCAGCTGCAGTAGATGGATTGCAAAAAAAGCTAAAGATCTTAGAATTTCAAAAGGGGTTTACCAGACACTACAGAGAAGACTGGCAAGCCACTACCGGAATCTACTGTAGAAAAAATAAAAGACTTTTATACTGATGATGCGAACAGTAGAATCATGCCCGGCCAGAAAGATGCTGTCTCTTTGAAGACAGATGAAGACTGCTGTTTGATGCAGAAACGTCTCCTTTTATTAGATTTAAGGGGACTCTACGATAAGTATAAAGAAAGACACCCAGAATTTTTAGTGAGCTTCAGCAAATTCGTACAACTTTGTCTGAAACATTACATTCTTGCTGGACCAAGAGTAACCCATTCCGTCTGCGTTTGCACGATCCATCAGAGTGTTAAATTGATGTTCGTAATGCATCGTAATGAATCGTAATGCAAATTGCTTTCTTGACGAATGTGAAAAATGTCCAGGAATTGTGAGTTTTTTACAACTTTTACAACAATTATTGGAAGGAGAAAACATCGATAATGTACAATTCAGCACCTGGACTGCGACAGACAGGGCGACTTTACAAACTCAAATACTCTCTAAAACAGACTTCGTAGAAGAATTATGTAATAAAATATTAGTTTTAAAACCTCAATCATTCATCTCCAAACAACAGTCGCAGTACTTTCAATTTAAGTAGAACAATCTGGATGAGGGTGAAGTTCTCATTGTATTGGATTGAAATGCAAATTACAAATACGTAGTTTAAGATGCATCACAAGTGGAAAACATCACATCAGGAAACTCAGAACTGAAACACAAGAGCACACACCACTATACAGCTGCAGTTTATACAGTCCAAAAGATGTTGATACCACATGTAAAACGAAGTCTTCGCGTGAAGAAAATCATTTATTTCAGCGATGGTGCGAAACAACATTTCAAGAATAAATTTCAGACGGTTAATTTCATTCATCATGAAGAAGACTTTGGTATCAAAGCTGATTGAAGTTCCTATGCAACTGCGCATGGTAAAAGTGCTTCAGATGGTATTGGATCTCTATTCAAAAGAGAAACAGCACGGAACAGTCTTCTATGTAAGCCAACTGAAGCTATTCTAACTTCTGAAAAACTTACTGAATAAGGTCAAAAGCATTTTCAGATTATAACGGCCTTGTTCTATAGTAAAAAGAAGCATGATGAAGTTAGTAGGTCTCTGAAGAGAAGGCTCGACAACGCTCCAGCAGTCCGACAAATATTTAAAAATCATTGCTTCGAAGTAGAAAAGGATCGAACGCTATTGATTAAAAGGTACTCCAATGCTCCTGATGCTACCACACTTATATACGAGGCATAAAAAAACTGTGAAAAGTGCCCGGATTCGTGAGAGGCAAGGGAACGCACGTTTAAAAAGCATCCCGAATCATGAGAGGCAAGTGGATTCACGTTCAAAAAGCACCCTAATTCGTAAGAGGCAAGGTTACTCACATTCAAAAAGGACCCTTATTCGTGAGAGGCAAGGGGACTCACGTTCAAAAAGCACCTTGATTCGTGAAAGACAAGAGGACTCACGTTCAAAAAGCATCCTGATTCATGAGAGGCAAGAGGACTCACGTTCAAAAATCACCCCGATTCGTAAAAGGCAATAGTTAGTGACCTATCAGCGACCTTGCAAAGCCACAAGTTATCATTTCCAAGCCGATTTCAGTCACTGAAAGCTAAAATGTTTGGCGTCGATCCGCCATATTGGAACCGCCATGTTGAATTTTGATATTTTGACTGCAGAATCTCAAGCGACCACGAAAACCTTCTAGCAATTATTTACAAACCGATTTTCGCAACTGGAGTCACTGAATGCTGGTTTTTTTACATAAATCTGCCATATTGGATCCGCCATCTTAGATTTCAATATTCTGACTACAGAATCGTAATCAGCGACCTCGGAAACCCCCAAGTAACTATTTTTAAGCTGATTTGAGAAATTTTAGTTATAGGGAGCATACAGCCGCCATATTCGATCCACCATTTTAAATTTCGCAATATGTCATATGGTTCGTTAAAGTAGCTATGCAAACGTAGAATTTGAGCCCAAAAGGAGTATTTCAAATCGACACTTTCATAATTTTTTTAAAAAAGTAATTTGTTCATCTATGTTTTCCTTGACTCTCGACGCCATATTTAGTCCGCCATATTAAATTTAAAAAACCGTCCAACGGTTCAGAAAACTAGATCAAAATTAAATTTTGAGCCTAAACACGATTTTCTACAGTCAAACCAATTTTTGACAGCAGGGGGTGTCCGGTTAAGAAAGAATGCCCCATATATAATATATATTAATTAAAAAAACACATATTTATTTTTATTTGCATATGTCACGTGGAACGAAGTTTCACGTCCCAAGACGTTACTTTAGTAATTACTAATAAATATAGTAAATACGATTATTATGAATATTGAAAATCCAGCTTATTGTAAACTTATTGTTTAGATATAAATTACACATAGAAAACCTTATTGTAAAATTACGTAATTTAAGGAAATAAGGAAATGACATGTACTGATCTTCTCTCGGATCTATAGCTAGCTTACTACGAGCATGTAATCTGCACTTGGAATCTTAGTTTCAACTCAATTAAGGAAAACGCAAGCAAGATAAAAAAGATCTCGGCGCACTCTTTCTGAAACAAGTCACTACCTTTTTAATTATAAGAGATCGAACACAAACACAGAAGAGAGGTGGAAAGGTCGTCGCACTCTACTCACAGTAATCTCCACTTTGAATTTTTTGAAGTGATCTCGGTGTACCTTTTCCTAAGTAGGTCACCACACTTTTAAACCTAAGAGACCTACCAAGAACACAGGAGAGAGGCGGACTGGTTGTCGCACTCTACTCAAGGTAATCTTCACTTTGAATTTTTCGAAGCGATCTCGGTTTGACTTCCTAGGTGAGTCACTATGCTTTTAAACCTGAGAGATCGACCAAAGATACAGGGTAGAGACAGAAGGATTGTCGCACTCTATCCAACTAATGTAACCGACGTGTATCAAAACCCCAAGGAACAATAGGAAGTAGTTCAGTCTTCTTCAACCTACGGTACGTGCGGTTTCGGCCATACATGAAGACTAGCAAAAGTCTTTGTAGACCGTTACTCTGCCCAAGCAGCGAGTCTTATTTAAATCAACATTACCTCCAGTTTCGGTCGTACGCTAAAACCAGTGAGAATCCTTGCAAACGTGTATTATACTTTTTCCGAGAGCAAGATAAGTTTGTCCCCAGTCCTCGTTTTTCAAACGTTCTTTAGGGTACCCAATATGTGAACTGTTTATGGACTCTATAGGCAAAATAGAAAAGTAAAGCAGGCTCAGACTAATTGGTGCGTTAAAGTTGAAGAAAATCTGCGAATCAGGTATCACACCCAATGATTATCAGCAGCGATTAGTAATCCCTTTGCCGAAGAGAAGTATCCTGCAGAAAACTACCAAGGTTTCGCTGGTTCAACTAGAGATCCGAAATCACTGCGCAGGGATCTGTCGATCTCTAAAAAAGGGCACTAATTTTGTTTGAGATTTTTCCTTTAAGTATTTTTAAATCGTTATTTTAAGTTTATTGTCGTCCTTTGCACGAAATCTATGTGTCTCGAACTGATGTAAAACCATCGATTGCAATTTCAAATAAACTCAACCTTTTTTACTTGTATACTTGTTAACATTCTCATTGACATCCTCATCCCCGTTTACGATCTATTATTTAGAACTTAAACAAAACGAGGAATTAGGTAATTAAAAAGTGTTTTTTGTTAGTTGTGACATAATATATTTTCTTTAATTTGGTGCATCAGCCCGGGAAGCTAAAGTCAATGAGATGAAAATACAACAAATAAGAATTGATCCACTGATTGAAATTTCCAAAATTTTGTGCGAAACTTTTTATTTCTTATGAGACACATAGAGATTTGTAAAGGTTGGCAATAACTTGTACTATTTCTGTGATTTTTTGCAAAATTTGTTGTCAAGAAAAATCTTATTTTCCGAATTATTATTATTTAATTTTGTCAAAATTTTTATTATTTGCAAAAAGTCACAAATATCCATTTATTTTAGCTATAAAAATTGCAATGTGTACATTACCCCATGTATGATTTCGAAATAAACGAAAAGCAAGAAAAACCTCAAATTACACATTCAAAAACAAAAAGAAACCCTGATTTATTGCAAGAAGTCGAACAAAATCAGTCGATTTTAAAACCTGTTAAAAAATCAATTAAATTTAAAATCGGTTGCTCCTCTAAAATTTTACGCAGTCCTGTAGGCGAAAGTTTCTCAAAAACTCTTAATTACAGTTAAGATTCTGATCTAGCCAAAACTTTGACAAAAGAAAATACACAAAATAAAATTTTTAGTTCCACAAATTTATCCTTAGACGAACGAAATAATTCTATAGATTTCGAAAATATGGAAAAAAGTGCAGTAGAAAAATTACCACCTTTCGCTGAAATATATTCACCTTCAGCAAAATTTGATAAAAGAATTAAGAAAAAACGACTTTGGTGAACAATCTGAACAATTTAGCAGTGCACAAGTCAAAAGAAATTCAACAGCAGAATTATTGTTAATTAACCTCAATAATAGTAAAATTAATACTAGCAACCCATTTTTAAATTCAGATTTAAATTTGTCCGGTAATTCGATTGTAAATCCACATATGAATCCGTATTATAACGCAACTGTTAATTTACCTCCAAACGATATGTCTCTACCAACCAACCATCAAGTTTTTCTCCGCGCCGCACTTGAACTCGTTCCATTATTCGACGGCAAAAATACTCCTTTTTCAATTTTTATTGAAAGATGCACAGAAGCAATATTTATGCTCCCAACAACCGCCGAGAGTAATTTAGTTAAACTCGTTCTTAGCAAAATTTCGGAAGAAGCCAGAAAAAGTATCCTCAGTAATAATTATAATATTGTTGACGAATTAGTGGAAAGATTAAAACAAAGGACCCCGCACAAAACACATTGAAAAAAGATCCCGGTGAAATCTTCCTAAACTGAGATATTTTATAGTTTTTGGTCCCCTGATCACGAAAATTCATGTTAAAGAGTGGAAAAATGGACAGATTTCGGGAAAAACGGCTCAAATGTCGATTTTCATGCAGCAAAGGGAGGTGCCACCGAGACTCAACAAGTGTTTGGCGCATCGCTCATAGGAACAGTCCACTAGGCTGTCCGACTGAAATTTTATAGTTTCGGACCTGCTGATGCATAATGTCGGGGTCCGAAGGTCCGAAAATAAAACGATAGCCGTTAGTGCAGCAACAATGTTCGTTTTTGCATGGTATTAAAAAAGATAAAATGAAAAGTGGTAACTATTTGGCACAACAGTCACAGATCATGCCCAAGAGGCTTTCCGACTGACACTTTATAGTTTCGAACCCGCTGATGAATAATATCGAGGTCCGAAGGTCGGAAAATAAAACAATAGCCGTCAGTGCAGCAAAAAAGTTAGTTTCTGCATGGTATTAAAAAAGATAAAATGAGAAGTGGTAACTGTTTGGCACAACAGTCACAGATCATGCCCACGAGGCTGTCCGACTGACACTTTGTAGTTTCGGACCTGCTGATAAATAATGTCGAGGTCCGAAGGTCGGAAAAAGAAGCGATAGCCATCAGTGTAGTAACAAAGTTCGTTTTTGCATGGTATTAAAAAAGATCAAATAAGAAGTGGTAACTGTTTGGCCCAACAGTCACAGATCATGCCCACGAGGCTGTCCGACTGACACTTTGTAGTTTCGAACCTGCTGATAAAGAATATCGAGCTCCGAAGGTCCGAGCATGAATCGATAGCCATCAGTGCAGCACCACAGTTCGCTTTTGCATGGTTTTAAAATAGGTAAATTGAGAAGTGATAACTGTTTGGCGTAAAGCTCACAAGTCATTCACACTGGGCTGTCCGAATGACATTCTGTAGCTTTGGACCCACTAACCAATAACATCGCGGTTTCACAGTCGGAAAATATAACGGTAGTTTTCGGAACAGCACCGAAGTGCCATTTTACATAGTATTAATAAAGAAAAGTAGTAACTGTTTGGCGCAACAGTAGCCGTTTAGGCACATTAGGCTTTCGACTAACATTTTGTAGTTTTGAACCCAAAAGCTCTAGAAATGGCTAGGTAACCTCTGATGAAGCACAAAATATTGTTACTTTGCATACCCAAATAGCTTACAGGAAAATCTAATTCAAAACTTTGAAGCTCAAAAAGGTCAGTTTAGTTTGCGTTTTGTCTGTGAGCAGCGACCAGGATCACATTGTGAAGCGGTGTTGAAGGATAACGAACATTATTTTCGTATCGAGCATAGCCAATGTACCATAATACGGTAGCAACATGTGCACATGAGCCAAGGGTTCGTGCGCCAGACAGGCACGTACAATAGTAACCTTGGATAGGATCAGGATCATTTTCATCATGAGCGTCATGATCTATGTCTTCAATCGGCACATATTCAATCTAAAGTTGATGTTCGGTCGCATTACGGAATGGTGAAAAGACTCTGACTCTTATCAATCCTGGCTCTGGGATCATGTGCGCATGACGCAAGACTTTCAATTGAAGCTCTTCCTGCTCCTTTCTTTGCAGCTCATCTTGCATGTAGCCTGGAACTAAGTTTACCTGATAAATTCCAACAGTCAAGTCTCACAAAAATTTTAACGTTAAACATGGAAAGTCTTGCACATGCTGAGATTTTAAGCGCATCCACCTCTGAGCATTTCTGGTTTGCAGGTTTTCCTCTTCTACGGGCGCTTGAAGAACGTTTACCTCCCGAGCTCTCTGTTGCAATTCTCTGGCCAGTTCTGCACACGCACCTTGCATCTCAATTGGTGCATGGTACCTGTTTATTATGGCACCAGCAATTCGGTAAAAATCGCCGAGATTGTGTAGATGAGGAACGTGTATGACTTAAGCGAAGAACTAGATAATGGACTTAATGTGACCATTACTAACCTTAACAATCCATTTTGCTTTTGTCACCAATTTCGATTCATTTGCTTCTTCATTCAGCAGCTGACGTTGCCCTTGTTGAAGTAGCACGGGCATTTTCCAGTAAATATCAAGGTTTTGAAACAGCTCAATGGCATCTCGAAAGCCTCTGTCAACCACAATAATCGATCCTTCAGGAAACGACTCTCTCATCCTATCTTGATTTCTTTCAAACTCATTTCAAAGCATAGCAGCATCTTTTTTCCTGCTGTCCGAGAAAAATGGTTCATTAATGTCGAGTATATATCCATTTGGTGACACTATCAGTGCAGGTTTCACTAAGTGGTGTCCTTTATGCACACAACATGAGTGTCGCAAAGTGCAGAAGTTGCTACTCTTTTCGATGTAACTGTAGGTACTGTCAATGTACACGATAACTCTTGGAATATCTGGTTTCGGATTGTACAGCTTATTTGCAAATTCGGTCACATGTCGTTCAATATATTGGTCTGGCGTAATTGAATCAAAGCCAATATTGCCAGGTACAAATCGTAGCATCAAGGACAGTCTGACAGTGGCAACAGCAAGACTTGCAGCTTGTCGGCTTGAATACTGAAACATCAACTTTAAGAAATCATCGGTAAGTCCCTGTCGCAACTTGCACAAGAACACTAGGAGGTCCTTTTTTGTTACATACCTATAGCCATCTTGTCAGGGTAGTGGATCGCAAAAAGTTAAAAGTTCAACAAACTGTTAATTTGTAACAGGAGAAATAGAGTGAAATTCTTCATCTGTAAAACTGTGTTCGTCATCAAATGGTTTGAATTCATTGCCACGCTGCCAGGTCCCTGCAAAAAAAAATGAAGTTGCTGACCGTTGATGATGTAGGGCCTGTTAATGAAGCGTAAGCCAGGCAACAACGGCGACAAAATGAAGCATCGATCATCTAAGTGATGTTGGCAAGATCTCACATCTTCTTCAATATAAATATTCAGTGATACAGAAACGTTGACTCTGCATTCAACTGATAGTCTGTGTATATCACGTACACCATTACAGATCACGCAACTATGATTTACAGTTTGTGTTAATATGTTTAATCTTAGGCAAGAAGGATCACGCTCCATTAACAATATTTCATCAAGGATGGACTGATTGCAGTTAATGCATAGTCTCGTTTTCACAGTTACGATAAGTGCTGGTAAGTTGAATGCGTCACGTCGACGAATTGCAAATTCGCTGACAGCAGCATGTTCATCCCTATCTATTCGCGCCATTCGTTGTGGAGCAAAAACCCTTTCGCAAACATACCAGGATAAACGGTTCCTAACCGCCATTGCAAAATGGTTCTATTGTACAAAAACTTAGCCTTGTATTAAGAGAAATTACGAAAAATTAGGAATTCTAATCCGCAATGCTGGTAGAATTTCTGAATAAATCTACGAATTCAAATTCTGAAATCTTAGTATCAAATATCAATTATGAGTAATAATCAACAACGTGCCTCAATGTTGCTTAGAGTAGAAGAAAAAAGCCAGTTGAGATTAATGTTGAAAAAAGCGAGACGAATTAAAAATTCGTTAGTAGAAATCTATGTACTCAAATTTTGAAATCTTAGCATCAAACGTCAATTATCAGTAATAATTAACAACGTGTCTCAACGTTGCATAGAGCAAAACAAAAAAGCAACTCAATATTAGTCAATCATGGCAAATACCTGATAAAAGGCGAAGAACAAAGAAGGAAACGAAACTTATTTCAACCGACGTAACTATGAGATATTCCTGAAGGGATTACTTTGATGAAAATGACATCACTATTTGCAAAACGTTTTGCGTGAATGCTATGGCATAAAACAAAGGAACGATTATTTTATATCCAAAGATATATTCGGAGCATTGGTGCAAAAAACTCCTAAACTGTCACAATTATTATTATAAATAATCGTTGATAACGATAATTATAATAGTCAAGGTGAAAGAATGTTGAAAAAAGTGAGACGAATAAACAATTCGTTGGCAAAGAGTTATACAAACAACTGATGGAACATGAATAAGGCACAAGAAAATGAAAAGGATTGCAAACGAGGTGAAAATGGGATTTTCCTATTTTCCTGTACAGTTCTGTCACTTTCATTAAAGTGGTCAACCACGCATCCACTTGTTTAATCACAGCTACTGACCATTCAAATATGACAATTTGAGTGCGTGTTCGATCCAGGAAAATCCTATTTTCATCTCATTTGCAATCATTCAACGTTCTTTCAAGTTGATTATTATTATCATCGTTATCAACATTTATTTATAATAATAACTGTGGCAGTTTAGTAGTTTTTTGCACCAATGCTCTGAATACATCTTTGGATATAAAATAATCTTTCTTTTGTTTTTTGCCATAGCATTCACGCAAAACTTTTTACAAATAGTTGTGTCATTTTCATCAATGTAATCAATTAATCTTTCATTTGATCGATTACTGCTCCTGAGAATTCAAATGAGTTTCTTACTTACTTTGAGTGCTTGAGTACGTTTTCTCTTCAGGAATATTTCATAGTTACGTCGGTTGAAATAATTTTGGTTTTCTTTTTTGTTTTTCGCCTCTTATCAGTTATTTTCCATGATTTACTGCCATTGAGTTGCTTTTTTTTCTACTCTTTGCAACATTGAGACACGTTGTTGATTATTACTGATAATTGACGTTTGGTACCAAAATTTCAGAATTTAAATTCGTAGATTTCTACTAACGAATTGTTTATTCGTCTCGCTTTTTTCAACATTCTTTCACGTTGATTATTATTATTATTATCTTTACCAACATTTATTTTAAATAATAATTGTGACAGTCTTACAGTTTTTTGCGCCAATGCTCTGAATATATCTTTCAATATAAAATAATCTTCCTTTTGTTTTTTTGCCATAGGAATCACACAAAACTTTTTGCAAATAGTTATGTCATTTTCATCAAAGTAATCCCTTCAGGAATATCTCATAGTTACGTCGGTTGA
>JBAGKK010498256.1:0-15055 GCA_037177015.1 Euceroptres primus
TCCACTTTTATGAAAATTCGTAAATTTTTTCGAAAAATCGCGTTTCTATTGCACTTTACGTTAAAAGTTGTTCTTATGATAATAAAAGTACATAAAATTACCTAAAAATCTGGAAAACTTTAATAATTTCTGAAAACACAGCTATAAAATTTTATATTTGTATTTCAGAAATGATTAAAGTTTTGCAGATTTTTAGGTAATTTTATACAGCTGTATAATTTTATAGCTGTATTTCAGAAATTATTAAAGTTTTTCAGATTTTTTGGTAATTTTATGTACTTTTATTATTATAAGAACAAATTTGGATGTATGGGAGATAGAGTATTTCTTTTTTCTTAGATTTGCTTGAAATTAAATCTGATGTAATGCATATTGTGACTATTTTTGACTGTAGTGCACAGAAAATATGTTATTTAACAAAAACTAAAACTGCATTTTTTTTTCGTCCAATTTTTCAGAAAAATACATTTTTTGAAAGTTGTGTCTCCTAAACTACATGAGATAAAATTATTTTCTTTTAGTTTTCAGTAAATTTAATTCACTTTAACTTTTGCTGTGGCTTTAAAGTCGGATGCTCGGAAGTGAAAAAATACTCAAAAAACTGATAAAAATTGGAATTTTTTACACTTTTTTCAACATTTTAATGGGTCCCGGATATCCAAGGATGTTGAATGTTTAGATACTATTTTTCGATGCCCAACTACAGACTGTAAGCCGCAAAAGCACCACTTTGGAGTTATTTTTACGGAAATATACATAATAACCTGCAAATAAAAATAAAAAAGAAGGAAACGAGAGGTGCAAGTCCTTTTGGGTTGAACTCAATCCAAGTCCACCGTGGGTTGGTATCGGTGCAAATATAACTGGATTAATAATAGTAGTTTCAACTTGACTGCCTCGTTAATTTCTAACTTTACACATCTACTCTAACAAAACCTTGCAGTAAGCCAGTATGAGAGCATTAGAATAACCTTGTAGGATTCTCAGTTCACATAAAGCAAAAATCTATTATTTCCTCTGGACACTTTCTGATGGTGAAATTTAAAGAGACACAAAAGTGCACAATCTGATTCAATAGATTCTTATATACAATTTTTAAGAATGTTCATGTTGTAGACTTAATTTCACAATTTAATGCACTGTTAAATGTAATAGATTTTGGATAAGTTAAAAAAAATTGCTTGGTCACAAAAGCGATTTACATAATAATTGCTATTTAAAGTTTAGTATTCTTTCCATCTTAGGTAAAAGTTTTAAATTTTATTGAATGATATTGATCAATAGCTCATTTTATTCCTTAAAATATTCTCTAAAAGTTTATTCTGCAGAATTCTATTAAAATTATTTCACTTAGAAAATATTTTGGCATCAAAAATAGAGTTGTAGATAATCTTTCAAGGAACAAAATTACACAAAGAAAAGTGTTTGGTTATTCTAATCAGAATTCTGTTTGGAATTACCAGAATTTCTATTAATTTCCAAAAGTAACCAGAAAATGTGTTTAGAATAAACAGAATTCAGATTGAGAAAACCGGAAAAGAATGTTAAGTAGAGCCTAAGTAAAATTCTGGTTAGAATAACCGGATATTTTTCTGAGTGTGTGGTTGATATAATATTTATGGATTATAACATTTTAAGTATCGTATGTTTCGATATTGTTGAGGCATATAGAAACGAGGTATATGGACATGCCATCGGTGCCGGTATTGTAATAACGTCTTGGCCTGCATGGTTCACAGCATGAGATAAACTAATCTCCGATGCTAGTACTGCTTCTAACACGTCCTTTTAACCCGGTTCAGATTTACCAAGAACGTCAGGGGTTCTCGATATTTATTTTCGATTCTTGCATTCATTGATGTACTGCGAAAATTATTCTTTTGCTCTCTAAATCTGAATTAGGGTAAGTGTACCAGTGGTTGAACGCGCTGGAGTGAATGAACAAGATTTATCAAATAAGAAATAGCAATTATTAACCATATTATTTTAAACCTCATGAAATTTATAAAAAAGTATATATTCTGGAAATCTGGACTGAATCCATTTCAAATCAGGCAAGTTCTACACTTGAAGTCGCAGAATCTCTCGGGGACAAAATGTGTTGTTTTTTTTACAGGAAATTAGGCCATACGTATTTTTGCGATTTGTAAAAAAAAATGTCTACAAAGTTGTGGGTATTTGAATTTTTTGTTTTGTTTTTCAAAAAAACCCAAATTTTTTCTTTAAACTTCTATAACCTTTGACCTAATTCAGATATTTAAGATTCCTTCCCAAATTATTTATTTTTTTTTTTAAACTGAGATTCAAAAGAAGTTTTTGTACGTTATTGAAAAATATCAGGGTGAATGTGAAATACATTTAAATATATTGAATATAAAAACTTTTTAGGCAAACAATTTTTAGACTTGACATTATTTTTGTAATTTAAATCGTTTTAGCAAAAGATTTGAAAATTCGATTTTATGAAAAATAATTTTCTGGCCATAAAAATTGTTTAGCCCACGTAAAACTCACAGGAAATCTTCTTTATATAAACGTACATTTTTAAAAACTATTTAACATGGGTATTTATGGGTATTTCTTTATTTATTTATTCATTTATGTATGGGTATTCCCATAAACTAGGAGTTAAGAAAATTTTTTTGTGTATGAAAATTGAATTTTTTCATTTTTTTTCGGAAATGGCGCAAGATATCATAAATAAGTAAAAGATTTTTTTGTAGAATTTTTTTAATTATGCAGACTATTTTCTTAATATTTTTTCGTATCTGTAATTGTTTTCGAGAAAAATGCGAAAATTCAATTGCATGAAAAAAAAATTCTCCTGGCCTCAAAAGTTATTTAGCTCCTATAAAACTCACAAGATGTCTTCCCTATGATAGTATAAATTCAACAAAAAATTGTCAAAAAATATAAGTTTGAGTTTTTTGAGAAAAGCAGCTATAAATATTTTCAGAAAAACCACCGCCATTTTGTTAATTTTGAACATTTTAAAAATTTTTTGGCGGATTTCGAAAGAAGACGATAAACGTTACGAGAATCTGGGAAGACATCTTAAATATCTGAATTAGGTCAAAAGTTATAGAATTTTTTAAAAAAATTTGTGTTTTTTTGAAAAACAAAGCAAAAAATTCAAATACCCATAACTTCATACAAATTTTTTTTTACAAATCGCAAAAATATGTATGACCTAATTTCCTCTAAAAAAACAACATATTTTGTCCCCCAGAAATTCTGCGGTTTCAAGCGTAGAAGCTGCCTGATTTGAAATGGATTCGGTCTCATGACAATTGCAGCAATATACATCAAATATGATTAAATTTATCGTACAATTAATGAAAAATATTTTTTCAACGTGTGTCACAAAATAAGTGTAGCAGTAAGGGCTTTGAATGTAAGCGTTCGTTAATATTGAAAATTCTATAATAAATAAACATTACATAATTTAAGTTTTTTTCACCGATAAATATAAGGTCAATATTTTAATATTATGTCAAAATATTTTAATATTATTCTTTAATAAAACTTAATAGTAATTGAAAAATGGGATTTTCAATTACCGATACTTTTTTAGGCTACTTTTAGTGAATGATCAGACCTCTGCTGGACTTTTCATGTCACAAGTGTTATGTGAAAAATATATGAAAATTATAATAAAAATCGTGAGAATGTATAAAAATGCCTCATACACATAACTGTATAAAAAAGATGTAAGGACTTTCTCAATTTCTCATGTTTCTAAAAGTGGTATTTGATATTATTGTTGTTAACCTAAAGCAACCTAACTTTTTGAAATTCTTTTACTCATTGTCTCTTCCAAATGTCAACATGCTAAATTTTCATTCATTCAATTCAATTTCAATTTATTCAATTTCATTTCATTCATTCAATAACCGAAAAAAGTCGTTCATTTAATGTCTTATCTGCGTTCATTTATTAATTCACCTGTTCATTATTTGCACCTACGTTATTTATTTCTTAATATCTCTTTAAAAAGATTCATTTAAACTTTCAGAAATTTTATTCCATTAATTTAAAGTATATACTATCCAAAAATAACATATATCCAAACTTTTATTTCTTTATTGTTTAGTTTAAGGAAAACAAAGTTGCCATTTATCTTAAATATCCATTCACTGGTACACTTACTCTAGAACTTTTCTACTAATGAAATGGTGTCAATCGATGTCCCGGAAGTTTCGAAATTTCGAAAAAATGAAAGTTGTGCCAAATGGTGCTAGACTTGTGTAGATTTGTGGCAAAAACAATTTTTCCAAAACTAAAAAATTCCGGCTAAAATTTTGAAAAAAAAAATTCAAAAGGTAAAAGAATAATTGCAAAATGTTCAAATTTTGACAAAGCAAAGGTTGTGTTGAGTTTTACTCGTCGAATCGAATACTTTTCTCCTTTACCAAAATTGCGTATATCCAACCCTTTTCGAAACAAAATCCAAATTTGAAAACCTCAAAAATGAAAAATTTGAAAATTCGAAAATTTTGAGAAAGCGAAAGTTGTGCTGAGTTGTGCTCGTCGAAACAAACATTTTTTCCTTTTTCAAAATTTTGCATCTCTAGTTTCGAAAAAAAAAACATAAGATCTAAAGACAAAGCAAGTATAAATAATTTCACTTCATTAATATTGATTACAATTGTATAATGTATAAATATTTTTTATACTTTTTACACTTTGAAATAATATTTTCATATATGTAAGACATTTGAATTTTTTATTCTATATTTAGTTAAAAAAATGATTAAAAAATTTCAAATATCTTACTTTACATATATGAAAATATTATTTCATAGTATAAAAAGTACAAAAAATATTTATACATTATACAATTGTGATCAATATTTAAATATTAATGAAGTGAAATTATTTATACTTGCTTTGTTTTCAGATCTTATGTTTTTTTTTTCGAAAACAGAGATACGAAATTTAGACTAAAATAAATAAAAATAACTAAAAAAATCCAAATTTGAAAACCTCAGAAATGAAAAGGGAAATTTCAATATTAATTCCCTTTTCATTTCTGAGGTTTTCAAATTTGGATTTTTTTTCAAAAACGATTAGAGATTCTGAATTTTGGAAAAGGAGAAAAGTATTCGACTCGACGAGCCCAACTCAGCACAACCTTTGCTTTGTCGACATTTTGTTTTGGAAACGGTTGGAGATACGAAATTTGGGAAGAAGAAAAAAATGTTTGTTTCGACGAGAACAACTGAGTACAACCTTTGCTTTGTCGAGATTTTCAAATTTTTCATTTTTGAAGTTTTCAAATTTGGATTTTGTTTTGAAAACGGTTCGAGATAAGAAATTTTGGAAAGGGAGAAAAGTATTTGTTTCAACGAGCACAAACTTCTGCTTTATCAAAATTTTCCAATTTTTCGTTTTTGAGGTTTTCAAATTTGGATTCTTTTACCTTTTGAGTTTTATATTTTGATTTTTTTTCAACGGAGATGAAAAAATTTTTCATTTTCATTCATTTTTCTTATCTCCAAATTTCTTATCTCTTTTTTTCGATAGTATATACTTTAGATTAATGGAATAAAATTTCTGAAAGTTTAAACGAATCTATTTAAAGAGATATGTATTAAGAAATAAATAACGTAGGTGCAAATATAAAAGTAAATGAAGACGTGAGTTAATAAATGAACGCAGATGAGACAATAAATGAACGACTTTTTTTCAGTTATTGAACAAAGTGTTTTAGTGAATGAAAATTTAGAATATTTTGAATGTTGGTTTTACAGCACAAATTTATATATACTTAAAGCACAATACTTCGAATTGAAATAAAAAATTGTTACAGTTCTGGAAAAAACTTTTTTCATAATTTTGGTCGTAATTTTTGATTTTTGAAAAAATCGTTTTCGGTAAAAATCTGCACAAGTCTAGTACAAAATAGCACAACTTTCATTTTTTCGAAATTTTAACATTGCGGTTTTAACTTCCGGGACATGCCGAATTGAAATCGGATTTTCACAGAAAATCCGAAAGTATAACTTTAATCTGTAGCAGAATCCAATTTGATACCGAAAACGGTATTAAAATTTAAAAAAAAAACAAAAGACTTTAAATTTTAATCAATTTTAATATTTAGTTGCATTATAATTTTAAATTGTAATCAATTGTAACATTTAATTGTAATCAGTTTTAATTTTAAATTTTAACTTATTTTATCATTTAATTTTAATCAATTGTAATTTTAAATTTTAATCTGTTTATTACAAAATTTAACTTTGTTTTAAATTTAAATTTTATTACTTTTTTGGATTATTCTGCTTCAGATTAAAGTTATACCTTCAAATTTTCTGTGTTATCAAATGCTGCAGTAAGCATTTGTACTAATTTTTGGTATAGAAAATTACTAATTCAGTTAGTAAGGTTTACTAATTCATTCAGTACTCCTGACTAAGTGGATTAGTATTTTTCTACTGTGAATTAGTATTTTTCTACTGTGAATTAGTAGTTTTCTACTAAGAATTAATAGAAATGCTACTAATTCAGTTAGTAAGGCTTACTAATCCATTTAGTAATCTTTATTAGTTTTCCACTGTAAATAAGTGAAGAAATATTGACTAAAGCAATTGGTAAACGATTCAGCACTATTTCATTAGTAGAAAATTACTGATTCAGATTTACAGAGCAAGAAAAATAGAAATCTGAGTTTAAGCAAAGGTAAGGCAGTACGGTTTTGGTCAGTTCGAGTCATAATTGTTTGTTTAACAGTAGCTATTAGTCATTCAGTGGTTTTTCCATCGTTTTAGGGAAACAATTTTTATTCAATCTTGAGAATTGATAGCTTATTTTGTTCCTTTTCGTTTGGAAAAATTGAGATTAGCCTGTCGGTGGCAAAGTACCTCGTGCCATCGATAATAAATGAAAAAACGACATGCTGTTCTTTATTATAAGGGGCTGCGCCAGAAGAGCAGGATTTTATATTATGGACCGACGATGGCATCCAAGCTGGCCTTTTTCAATGCATAATAAAATTTAATTTTATGTACCCAGAAAAACCTCTCCCAAAATTAATTTATTTCGAAAAAAGGATTGGAATTTATTGTCACGACAAGTACGATGTTATGAATTTCCATGGCAATTTTCAGAGACATGAGGTTGAACCTTCATTCAGTTACAGTTTGTTAAATTTAAGTTACAATTTGTTAAACTTAAGAAAAATTTAGGAAAATTTAGTTACAAAACTCTGGAAATTCAGTTACATTTTGGTAATTTTACGATACTTGTACCTGAACATTCTGAAACTTGTAACTGAAGATTCTGAAATTAAATTTTTTCTGTTGCAGTTTCGGAATTTTAAGGTACAAATTTCAGAATCTTCAGTTACAAGTTTCAGAATTTTCAGGTACAAGTATCGTAAAATTACCAAATGTAATTGAATTTCCAGAGTCTTGTAACTGAATTTTCCTAAATCTTTCTTAAGTTTACCAAATTGTAACTTAAATTTGCCAAACTGTAACTGTATGAAGCTTCAGTCTTAATTTTACATTTAACTGAAAATCTAATTACAGTTTTATAGATTTCAGTTAAAATTTGGTTATTTTCAGATACGGTTTCTGAAAAGTATCTTAAATTATATAAAAATTTCTGTTACATAATTTCGTAACCTAAAAGTTCCGGAAATTTACTAACACTTCTAACAGTGTAAGCAATCCTTTTTTGTCATTGTGTTAAATGAAATTAATAACGGGCGTTATTAAGATATGATCTTGAGACTTATTATTTCTGAGATAGATACTGTTATTGCTCCTGTGGGGTCTTCCCCACACTTTAAGTCTGACATTAAGCAATTAAGTCTGACAAATAATAATTCTGAAACAAATACTAGAATGATCCTTATTTTAAGGCAAAAATAGTATTTTCGTTTACAGTAGATTGCCATTTCTCTTTATTTATGTGTTTCCAAATGAAAGTAGGTTTATAAGTCTACCTAACGGCTATTCTGTAATTGCGTTGACGTTTTACAACCGTTTCCATCAGCCATCAACCACTGTGGTAGAATATCGTCTAGCTCTTTAGAATCTCAGCGTGACTGGATCGAATATTTTACACGAGGAGTGAGGAGGGTTACTTCCGTAAACCTCAGTCTATTATATTCCACACAGTAAATCGTGGGATATTATTTTAATCGGCAGCAATATTATTTTGATCTGAAATGGATCATTTATTCTATTGTCACAGTCTTTTGTTTTTGATTTCTTATTTTGCTGCAAATTAAAATTATTTTATTTTATTATTATATTTATTATTATTATTATTATTATTATTATTATATTAAAATGATTTTCTGTGCACGAAACCAGTAGGTCCATCGTACAGTCAAAGTCATGTATGCCTTCCTGCGTAAAGAAAAGAAACAATAGCGAAAGTTAATTTCTTTTTCTTCTACGCAGGAAGGCATACATGAGTTTGACTGTACATGGCCAAATTATTATCGTTATTTCGATCTTCCAGGATTTCACTTTCTGGGAATGTCCTGATTTTTATATGATCGTGTCATAAAATTTTTTATTTAATTTTATGATTCTTGACTTTTTCTTGTTGACATAGCACTGTTTAGTTGCACAAAAAAAATTGAAAATAGAAAACAAAGCTTTAAAAATCAAATGAAATTCAAAGTTATGGATTGATAAACAGAAAATTTCAAGTTATCATTTTAATCGGCAGCAAAATGAGAAATAAAAAAACAAAAGACTGTGACTATAGAATAAATGATCCACTTCAGATCAAAATAATATCACTGCAAATTAAAATACTGCCCCACGATTTAGTGTGTAATTGATGCAGTTATGAGTATAAATATTAATAAAGTTTACATCCGGAGAATAAATTATAACGGCAAGTATTTTTCACAGGAACATCATAGAATTTGCATTTAATAATGAGTAATAAAAGTCGCACATCTGTATTGCTTTTATTGGTCATAAAATATAGTAATACCACGAGATGACGAGTTAAGTTCGAAACTTTATGAATATGAAATAAACAGAGAAAACTTCCATGAAAATTATTCAGAGTTTCCCATATTTTGGCACACTTTATCATTCAGTTTGAAACTCTACTTTTACGTAGCTTTCGTAGTTTCTTCTCAAGACTCTTGTGACTCTCAAATGGTTTTAATTGATTCTTCAAGAAGGCATCTTTATGCAATTAAAATATTAATTATTCCTTGGTTGTTCCATAATACATATAGTTATCAATGAAATAAAATAACTATCAACCTAGTTTGTTCAAAAATTCATAGCATAATTGAAAAGGTTGAATTTTCCGTTCAAAAAGTGTAAATTATGCAAAGATATTCAAAGTGGATACTCAACGTTAGGGGGTGACGTAAAAAATTAAAGCAACTTTTTTTTTGCAATGCCCTAATGTTTGACCTGAAAATTATTAAGTGTCAGTAGGGTAACTGTCCCAATTACTGCGGTATCAAGCTTTAACCCCAATTTAGTAGAATTTTTCTCTTATTTTGTATTGAAATTATAAGACTTTTCCGTTTCATACGAAATCATAATGTATTTTGTGCATACAAAAAAATAGGCAAGTACAGGAATCTAAAGTAACGTATGAAAAAATTACACAAATAACGTATTGTACTTATTACTGCGGTTTAATTTTTTCATTTATAAAGAAAGTTACATTTTTAAAATTTTATAAATATTTAAAAAAAATATTTATTCTATTCAAGGAAGTATTCTGCTTCAAAACAAATCATTTCTATTGCGTGCAAGCTTATGCAATAAATCTACAATTGTTTAAAAAACAAAGCTCCGGTAACTGAAACAGAAAAAAATAATGGATTTTTTACTTTTTATGAATGTTGATTTTTAAAATATTTATAAAAAGTATATAACTAATTTATCAATATTTCAGTTTTTGTAAGAGGGTAGAGTCAATTCTTATTTAATTGGATGAATTTTCTGGGGACAAAAAACTTATTTATACTTAATTTATTTTAATTAGGAAAAAACATCGGGGTAATACGTACACCCGCAGTTGGGACACTTACCCTAACGCTAAACCCTTCACATTTAATGAGAATTTCAAATGGCGCTATGATTGATTTGTACAATTTGTCTAAATGAAAAAGCAATTCTAGTAGAAGTAATGCAACTACCATTTCATGAAAGATGAAACACATCGATAACCACAATGTGATAAATTGTTGGAACAAAATAGATGCGTATTGGCAATAAACATTATCGAGATAGCTTCGCCTGATCGTTTTCGTTTATCGACGATTCGTCGAAGTACTCTTATTCGATTTCGTAAAGCCATCGAGATGTTCACTTAGTTATATACTTTTACAGTCCATCAATTCATACCTTAAAGGTCCCTCTTCATTTCACAGACTTGAACTTTTTTACATAATAATTTCTTGAATTATGTTTCTTTGGTGCATTTCCGAAAAATTGCCAACTCAATTTTCAGGTTCTAATTAACCTATTTAAAATTTTACCGAATGAAATTATTTCTCTTGAATTGTACTTTCGAATAAAAACTGTTACTAATTTTGGGATATCGTACACTGAGAAAAATAGATAAAGAAAATGAGGGGAAGTTAATATCTGGATATTGAACTATGGGACAGCTATCTAAGATAACATCTAGATATTATAATATATTTTTATATATATCTTATTTTTCAAATAAATAAATAAATATAATGTGTCATATATTAAATCATAATATCTAGATGTTACACCATTATTTTTTTGTCCTCCTTTTTGTCCTTTCTTGTCCTCAATATCTATACATATTAACTTCCCCTCCTTTTTACTATTTTTGGAAAAAATCTATCCATCTAAAAATATCTCACTATCTATTTTTCTCAGTGTACCAAATTTTCGCTTTTACGTATAGACTTTAAGAACACTTTTGTAAACTTTCTAAAATATCTTGAAAGCGGATTACCGCTTTCAAGATATTTTGTCTCTCCTTAATTATTGCAATTATTAAATTGCAATAATTATTGCTTCCTGTATGTAGAACAAATTTATTTGACAATATGAAGAAGTATCCTGCCAAAGATGCACTCATACGGTTTTTTTTTAATTTTCCTGAATTTTCCAACTTCATTTCGTATAATTAATGATTTTGATTTCATTGAGTACATTTTTTCTAATCCTGGATACTCTGTCTCATTTTCGGGGAAATGGTTTTTTATTTTCTTTTTCAGTGTCTACGCTGTTTGTGACCTTATTCCTATAGTACATTTCATCGTCGTAATCGCTGAGTCATAACTATTGTGAAACGACCTGACCACAGGCGCCAAAGAAGTAAAATGGTTTTCGTCTCATGTAGTTGCTATATACATCTATATACTTACGCGTATCAAGTCGTAACTACTTACAGTCTGACTTAAGTCATACCTATTTCATTCGTGATCGTTAATATAAAAATGTAATTATTTAAATCAACAAATTCTTTTTGAGCATCACAACAACATCAGAAGAAATCTAGGCTTATTTAAAGTCGGATATTGAACCAAATTTTAAACGCAGCATTTTTTAGCTAAAAAGATGTTAATTTGATTTTTAAACAAAAAAAATTACATGAAGTTCCCTAGGCAACAGATAAGTTGAAACCTCAGAAAAGTGAGACGCAGCAAAATTAGCCTGGCTTTTTTCTGTGCACTGCACTTTTTGAAAATTTTATTATGATCAGTTTTGAAGTCAGCATTTTGAGGTAAATGTGGACTTACTTCTTTTTGCCAATCATCGTCGAAAACCAGCCAATCAAAAAAGTCTTAGCTCATCGAAATCTCAATTTCGCAATTTCGTCGACCAAGTCTCGAGCACTATTCGCTGAAGCGAACATAGATTGTGATTTGAAAATTTACAAAATAATTTGGACGCTAAATATTTAAGGAAAATTCTCTCTGTAAGAGAATTTCTCTCAAGTCTAAGCATCAACGACATTGGATGGAGTCGTAAAAATCTCGAAGGGATTAAATAGCTTTTCTTGGTTCAAGATGCATTAAAACAAGTTTAAAATTCAATTATATAAAACCATTTGAGAGTCACAAGAGTCTTCAGAAGAATCTTGAATCTTAGGATGTGCAGTTGGTTCAAAATAAACTGAGAAATTGATTCAATATGAACCAATATCAAGTTCTTCTTAGACCAAATTAGGGTTTTATAGTAGTTCATTTTTGTTGTTCATTTGTTCATTTGTTCATTGTTCATTTGTTGTTTATTTGTTGAATTTTTGATCTCGCAACCTACCGAAATAATAAGTCAGAAATCTTCTAAATAGAGAAAAGCATTTTTAACGAGAGTTCGAAATCAAATCTAATATGGAAATTTCGAGCCTAATTAAAATTTTATATTTCTGAAAACCTATTCCCTTCTAGCTAAATTAAAAATAAAATTACAAGAGCGCCTCATTCAGAGAGTAACGATCCTGTAAAATAAGATAATCTTAATGAAGGATTTATAATCTTTCATTAAACTCGTAGCAGCTTGAGATTCCACAACGAAATTATTTATGCAAATAGTTAAATAAATATTCGTACGTTACATGAAAAAAAGGCAAGACTCCAGGGTAATATTTTTTTCACGCGATCATTTGTGCCACCTACGAATTGTAAAAGCCAACGATGCATCTCCCTTGAGCCGAGTAGGACATAGACAAACATTTGTCGTATTTAAAAATACAACTCAATCGATATTTTATACCTAGTTTCTTATCTCGATCGCCGGAGTGACGGATAGCCAGACTAGCAAACACACCCGGCGAAAATAGATAACAACCAGGAAGTCGTGTACGAAGCAAACGTGATCATATGAGAATGATTAGTGAGACAATTAGAGAATTTTTCTTTTTTTTTACTCAACTTAGAAAAATATTTGAATCTTCTAAATTTTGTTTAAATCAACCAAATAAATTACTGACTATTCGGACAAAACGAATTTTTTTTATTCATAGTATAGTAAAATTAACCGTAAAAAGGCCATTTGCTGGAACAAATTAGAAGCAAGCTGATTTTTGTCTTAAAATGTTTAGATGGACGTCCTTTTGAAGCCCTGAAAAGTTCGAAGCTTAATTCTTAAAAAAAGCTTTGTTATTAACAAAAAACGTAAAATAACAACATTTTTTCAACACGTTTGCTTGGGTTGTTACTTTCGATTAAGAGATAGGTAAAAAGTTGTAGAACTTTGTTTTCAGAGCATAAAATAAGCTTTAAAGTGAGTCCCTAGCGAATATCCTGCGACAAATAGTTTACGAGATATGAATTTGTTAATTAACATTGTGCATTTTTCAGGGAAGACAAAGCGATGATAAATTTTCATTGTTGTAAAAAAAATCACGATCGGGTTTTTGCTATTGGATTCTCAAATTGGATAGTTCAGAGTATTAAAAAACATTTTTTTTTGCATTTCAAAATCCAAACATGACAAAGAGGTGGGGGAGCACTTTTATTTTTTTAAACATTCATATTTTGTAAAAATAAATCTGTTAAGTTCAAAAAAATTTTTCACATTGTTTATAACAAATCGTTATAAGCAATAATTTTTTTCCATACTTTCAGCTACCAGAAAAATTTGAAAAAAATTGGGTATAACCATTGAGGAAGGTAAATTTTAATTAGTATTTTTCCAAAAAGTCTTACGTGCATTATATTCATTGCAAAAAATATTATTTAAACAAATTTTATAAACAATTTCACAGAACTGCGCCAAATTGTAATAGAAATTTTTTTTTATTTGGAAATAACGATTTGTCATAAATAATGTGAAAAATTTTGTTGACCTCTTAAACATACTTTTTCCTGAAGATGCACAATCTGTTAGATATTTTAGCAAAATTGAACTCAACAGATTTTTTTTACAAAATATGAATGTTTAAAAAAAAGTGTCCCCCGCCCCTCTGTCATTTTTGAATTCTGAAATCCAAAAAGAATGTTTTTTAATACTTTGAACTATCCAATTTGAGAATCCAATAGCAAAAACCCGATCGCAATTTTTTTGCAACAATGAAAATTCATCATCGCTTTGTCTTCCCTGAAAAGCGCAAGATGTTAATTAACAAATTCATATTTCGTAAACTGTTTGTCGTAAAATATTCGCTAAGGGCTCATTTTAAAGATTATTTTATGCTCTAAAAACAAAGTTCTATAACTTTTTACCTATCTCTTAATCAAAAGTAACAATCCGAGCAAACGTGTTAAAAAATGTTGAAATTTTACGTTCTTTTAAAATAACAAAGCTTTATTTGAGAATTCTGCTTCAAATTTTCCAGGGCTTTAAAAGGACGTTCGTCCGAAAATTTTAGGACAAAAATCAGCTTGCTTCTAATTTGTTCCAACAGAAATCCTAATTAGACTGTGCTATTACTATTAATCTTTCTTTTTATAAAAGTGCCCGAGGGGTTTAGCACTATTGAATTCAGGTGTATACACTTGTTTCTGAATTCTTTTGAATTTATCTTGTGTATTCTTTGAATTTTTTGAATTCTTTGAGTTTATCTTTAACTCGCCTTTGAATTCTTTGAATTTTTTTGAATTCACCTTGTATTCTTTGAATTTTTTTGAATTCACCTTGTATTCTTTGAATTTTTTGAATTCTTTGAGTTCATCTTGAATTCGCCTTGAATTTTTTGAATTTTTTCTGAATTGACATTGTATTCTTTAAATTCTTTTGAACTTATCTTGTAATACTTGAATTATTTTTTTCTTAATTCACCTTGTATTCTTATTTTTAATTCTTTTGAATTCTTCTGGATTCTTTTGAATTCTTTTGAATTCTTCAATTTAGCTGTATATCAAAATTGCTAGTGGTTATCTCTTCGAAAACTGCCTCAGCAGAATCAACAAAACTATTTGGTTTAATTAACAAACATTTTTTAAATAACCCAAAAATTTGAGTACCGTAGAATCACTTAACTTCGGACACTGTCCCTAACTTCGGACACCTATTATTCTTGGGTTTATACTAATTACATTCTCATTATCATATGAGAAGGTATTAGATTTGTGCAAAATTTGACCCCCCCCCCCCTGTTTTTGTCAAATGTCGACGTTTTGAGACCCCCT
>JBAGKK010498267.1:0-15054 GCA_037177015.1 Euceroptres primus
AACTTCAAAAAGTTTCTGCTAACTGAAGATATCGTTTTAAAAATCTGAAAAAAATCATGAAGACTCATTTTGATATGCAGAAAAATATTTTTGCTAGCCATAATCAAAATTCAAAAAAAAAAATTTTTGGCCCACCCTAATACATAGGTCCAACATGAACTCATGAATCTCGCGCAAAAATTTACACAACCCAAAATTCGTGAAAATGTGTTCGGAAAAAAGCTAAATGCGAATTTACAAGGCTCCCAGTAGAAAAAACGAAAAATTTGTACTTTGGAGAGCTCAAATTCAATCATAATATATTCCAAAAATTCTGAAAAAATGAAGTTTCGTTCTTTGTATTATGTCCTACAACTCAGCCCTAATATATATAAAACAAAAATATTTCTCTCAGCAGAAAAAAATATTTAAAACTTTCCAACTCTTTTGTTCCAACTTTAATTAACATATTGCACCATGCAAGCAAAAAATAGAGTAATAACGATGATAAGTAGGTGCGGTTCTAAAGAAATTTATATTTAAAATGAGCCTAACCCAACAATATTGAAAAATTTTTATTATTTTAGTTGGTATTTAAGATTTAAGAAAGTATTGAAATTTTCCCTTTTTTTGAAAAATATTCTTAAACTCATTTTTGATAGAATTTATATAGCTTTCAAGCGAGGCGTTAATTACTTGGTTTTTTCGTGTACACGAGACTACAAGATTGCATGAGATTGCAAGATTTCACAAGATCGCACAAGCTTGCAAGAGATTGAAATATTGCTAAACCTTGTTAAAGATTGCATAAGATTGCAAGGTATTGCACTAGGTTGCAAGAGACTGCACGAGATTGCAAAAGATTGCCAGATTGCCAAAGATTGCATAAGATTGCAAGGTATTGCACTAGGTGCAAGAGATTGCACGAGATTGAAAAAGATTGCCAGATTGCCAAGGATTGCAAGATTGACAAAGATTGCTAAATATTGCCAAAGATTTCATGAGATTAAATAGGATTGCATTGGATTGCACGAAATTGCAAGAGATTGTCAGATTGCCAAAGATTGTAAGATTGACAAAGAATGCTAAAGATTTCCAAAGATTGTAAGATTGAAAAAGAATGCTAAAGATTGCCAAAGATTGTAAGGTTGAAAAAGAATGCTAAAGATTGCCAAAGATTGCTAAAGATTGCATGAGGTGGCACGAGTAATTAACCCCTCGCTTTCAAGCTATTCAAGAGAAAAATTTTTGTCTATGATGTAATTAAAATTAACCGGACTTAAGTAATCATCGAAAAAGAGGTGGTCCCATAATTCTGACTAGTAGTGTATTTTTGGTCCATTATAATGCCAACAAAGAGGATTAGTTTTGTTTAGATAATACCATGCAGTCAATTGTAATATCTCTTTAATTTGAGTCAGTAATTTGAGAATGTGCAGCGAGCAAGTAAGTACAGATGTTAGGACAGTAATTCGAACTATCTACCGCCCCATACCTGGTCAACTTCCACTGTTACAGACTCATCTAGCTCGACAACAGTATCCACGTTACTAACACTGCAAACTAGTCTAGCGCGGGACTCCTCCGATTCATATGCAAATGAAAAGTACCAACCTCGAAGCCATTGTTCGCACGGAAGTTCCAGTGTCCTGGGCTTGACTTACTACATGAATTTCCTGAAAACTCCAGCGTGGGAGTGTCCGTGTAATTGATACTCATTCCCTATGGAGAAAAGAGGTAGTGACAATGAGGAAAAGAAGAGGGAACGTGCAGAAAGTTGAGAGAGACAGATAGGACCTGATAAAGTGAGAATAAGAACACCTACAACTTTTAGGAACGTCATAAACCACTTTAGTTTCCTTGTACCATTAGCACCTTACCTTCTATTCTTGTTTACAGAACTTAAGCATTTTGCAGTTCCTGAAAACAAAGAAAGGGATGTAAAAGTGCTTGAAGCTGAATTTATTCGTTCAAGGGTAGTGAGCTATAATAAGCTGCTCAAGCGAGGTATTTTACTAAAAGAAAAGAATCTCTCGCACAGAAAAGTATAGTAACAATGTGAAAATGTTTACAATTTCTGTATTTGAGATAAAAATGGTAAAAAACGATTTTATGTTGGTTCACCTTTGGGTGGCGGGGCAGCTTTTATAACGAGTCTGTAAAGATTTAACACCAACGTGAAAAGAGGAAGAAAGAGTCCCTTTGGAAGCATTCTTTTTCGTGGATCGCTTTTGTCAACATTTCTCAGCCCTTTAACGCCTCCCCTTTTCGCTATTAACGACCCCTGACTTTTCTGAGCCAAGCGAGCTTCTGAGGTTCACTAAAGCCTGTGTAAGGTGCTACAAATTGAGCTTTAATGTGGTGGGGTCTATACGTATCTAATTGAAAAGTTGAGACTTTTACCCACTGAAAAAGAACAGAAAATACTCTTTCTATTATCTCGTCACAAATACTCCCTTTCTTTACTGAAAGCACAGCATTTTCAGATTCTAGAGGATTGCATGCAATGAGCTTTTACGAAAGCACAAATGATGCAACTTGAAGCTGTTATTTCAGGAAAACATAATATGTTCTAGTTTACTTTGTAACTGTATAATGTAACTAAGTGAAGTTGCTCCTAATTTATTCCATGTTTTGCATAGAATGCTTGTCGTTGATATAATTAATAAAGCCTCTCAGAGTTTCAAAGCCTTTTAGTTAAAAGAAAAAGTTTATAAAATAATTGACATCCAATTCAATGTATCCATGATAATTTATTTTCGAGTTCAGCTTTATTGATATTTTTATAAGGCAGAATTATTTACATTGGAAAAGCTAAAAGAATTATTTCTGATTAAGATTCTTCTTCCTTTTCTCAAAGGTTTCTGGGCAACTTCAAGACCAATCTACATTCTCATTCATTTTCTCCGTTTTTTCTACAAATAAAATAAAGGAGAGAAAATAGAAAGAGAATATCGATCGAGACTGCGAACTGAAGAAATTACTTAAAGACTTTTCTTTCTTTTATTGGGATTTTCAAGAATAAGTTCGTATTCTACTTTGACAGATGGATATTTGAATTAGGAGAGAATTATTGCTACATTTTAGAAAAGTAATTATTTAAAATTTTTTGCCAAAGTAAAGTAGTGTCGTAGAAACGTTTTGTGTCGTGTGACTTTTCCGTCTTTCCTTCAACAACTGTGCATACAATGGGTGAAACCACATACTTTGAAACGTAACATATCGTTCAAGAATGTCAGGGCTCACAATAAAAAATGATCCCGCTTTGCAACGCCTTTTGCGCGACGAGAGAGCGAAACCACTTTGTGGCTGAAATATGCGTCGGAAAAATTTCCTCGGTACACCCAGGGACCTTCAAATATAGGACAAATGTATGTTCTCGGCCACCGGTGCGAATTTTTTGGAGTGAATTTTCATGTAGAGAAAACTGGAAAACATTCTCCATTAACTAAAACTCGTAAACGAATTTTATTTTTTAATCCCACCTCATATTTTGTCACGCTGAAGAAAAAATTCTACTTTTATGTTATTCAAAATGAGAGTATGGTTAAACAATAGTATATTATGCGTCAAGGGGAAGATGAGGAACTTTTCAGGACGAGAGTAATTTTTTCACTACGAGCCGAAGATGAGTACCAAAAAAATACACGAGCCGTAAAAAGTCCCCTTCCTCTTAGTGTATCCGATATTTTTTATAACAAACGCATTAGACGTTTTTTGTAACTCAGACAAGATTTATTTCCATGTTCGATGTGTAATGGAGAAAGCATGAATATTTGAGGGTTAATTTTGAAGAATTCCAAAGAATTCATGGTAAATATAAGAGAGTTTCATCGAAATAGTGGTGAATTCCAACGAGCTCATTGATCTTTTACTTTGAATCAGGTTAATTTTATTAATTCATCAGTGACTGCATTCTAGCTATGGCAATTAATAGAATTCTACTGACAATTAGTGAAAAATAACTAAAATTTTAGTAGATATCTACTGATTCATCAGTAGAAACGATAACTGAAGTTTCAGTGATGCTTACTGAAATTTTAGTTATCGTTTCTGCTGATGAATCAGTATAAATCTGCTGAAATTTTAGTAATTTTTCACTAATTATCAGTAGAATTCTACTAATAGCCATAGCTAGAATGCATTCACTGATGAATTAGTAAAATTTAAATAATTCAGATTTAGGAAGTGTGAATTTAAGAAAATTCATAGTGGATTTCGAAGAATTAATGATAAATTCAATAGAATTACAACGAAATTGTGGCGAACTCCAAAGAGAATTGTGTTCAAAAAAATTCATAGTGAATTCCAAAAAATTAATGATGAATTCCAAAGAATTTAGGACGAATTACAAAAAAATTCAAGGTGAATTCCGAAGAGTTCCTGATAAGTTCTGGAAAATTCATGATGAATTCTGAAGAATTCCTGGTGGATTCCAAATAAATAATGATGAATTTAAAATAATAATCCAAAGAATTCATAGTGAATTCCAGAGAGTTTCAACGAAATATTGGTGAATTCCAACGAGCTCATTGCTCTTTTACTTTGAATCAGTTCAATTTTATTAATTCATCAGTGACTGCATTCTAGTTATGGCAATTAGTAGAATTATACTGATAATTAGTGAAAAATTACTAAAATTTTAGTAATTTAAAAAAAATTTAGTTAATTTAAAAATTTTTAGTAATTCATCAGTAGTAATGATAACAGAAGTTTCAGTGATGCTTACTGAAATTTCAGTTATCGTTTCTACTGGTGAATCAGTAGAAATCTACTGAAATTTTAGTAATTTTTCACTAATTGTCAGTAGAATTTTACTAATAGCCACAGCTAGAATGCATTCACTGATCAATTAGTAAAATTTAAATAATTCAGATCTAGAAAGTATGAATTTAAGAAAATTCATAGTGAATTCCAAAGAATTAATGATAAATTCAATAGAATTACAACGAAATAGTGGCGAACTCCAAAGAGAATTATGAATTTCAAAAAAATTCATAGTGAATTCCAAAAAATTAATGATGAATTCCAAAGAATTTAGGACGAATTACAAAAAAATTTAAGGTGAATTCCGAAGAGTTCCTGATGAGTTCTGGAAAATTCATGATAAATTCTAAAGAATTCCTGGTGGATTCCAAATAAATAATGATTAATTTAAAATAATAATCCAAAGAATTCATGGTGAATTTCAGAGAGTTTCAACGAAATAGTGGTGAATTCAAACGAGCTAATTGATCTTTTACTTTGAATCAGGTTAATTTTATTAATTCATCAGTGACTGCATTCTAGCTATAGCAATTAGTAGAATTCTGCTGACAATTAGTGAAAAATTACTAAAATTTTAGTTGGTTTCTATTGATTCATCAGTAGGAATGATAGCCGAAGTTTCAGTGATACTTACTGAAATTTCAGTTATCGTTTCTACTGGTGAATCAGTAGAAATCTACTGAAATTTTAGTAATTTTTCACTAATTGTCAGTAGAATTCTACTAATAGCCACAGCTAGAATGCATTCACTGATGAATTAGTAAAATTTAAATAATTCAGATTTAGAAAGTATGAATTTAAGAAAATTCATAGTGAATTCCAAAGAATTAATGATAAATTCAATAGAATTACAGCGAAATAAGGGCGAATTCCAAAGAGTTAATTGTGGATTTCAAAAAAATTTATAGTGAATTCCAAAAAACTAATGATGAATTTTAAAGAATTCAGGACGAATTACAAAAAAATTCAAGGTGAATTCCGAAGAATTCCTGATGAGTTCTGGAAAATTCATGATGAATTCTAAAGAATTCCTAGTCGATTCCAAATAAATAATGATGAATTTTAAAAAATTCATTTTGATTTCAATATAATTTACGGTGAATTCCGATAAATTCCTAAGAATTCCTGGTGGATTCTGAAGTACTCCAAAAAAATCTGGTAAATTCTTAAGAATTCATTATGAATTTCAAAAAATCCCTTGTGAGTTCAAAATGAATTTTAATACCTGCAAAAAAAATTTTCCGATAGTCTTCACTGTGAGAGGATGATCATCTGATGCCGCAAGCGGAATGTGAGCTGATAGGTGAATAATCTTCATTATTTACCTCTGACATCACACTTTTTAGTCCCTAGGGAGTAAAAAGTATTTTTTACTCCGAAGTAACCGAGCTCAAAAAAGTACTTGCAACCATGTCCTGAAGTAATCATACTTTAAACCAATACAGCATGACGAATCTATGCTTGAAACGTGCATACGAAGTTATCAAAAAGCAGCACTTCAGGCCTGCTTTACTGTGAAGAAAATCGGCTGCAATCATACATGTGTTATAAAAAAAATATATCTGGCAAAAATTGTGTTTTATTTTATAAGTAATAAACAGCTATTTTATGTTATGAAAATGAATGACAGAAGGGTATATTCTTTATTTAAAAAATATTGTTTTTCGTTTAAGCAAATGATGATTTTGTGATTGATTAATGTGTGATTAATTAGTGATGATTTTGTGAATGATTACAGTGATTGATGATTTTGAAGGTGACTAATGATCATAGGAAAACAATTTAATTTAGCAGTGGCACTCAGTACTTCTAAATTAGTGTAAATTCGATTTAACCCTGAATTTCCTGTTTCCCTATAAGCGAATATTTCAGATGAGAACAAAGGATAGGTAACGAGGTTTTCGTTTCTAATTGAAATCCGAGAGAAACCAAACACGGGCGATCGTAACTGGATCCGAAGTGCCCTCTAAAGATCGATGAAGCCCTATAGCAACAAGAGGATTAATCGCGTTTACGAATCTCTTTGATACAATCAGTTAGTATCATGAGTTTTCGACAAATCATAAAAGCAAGGAAAACAGAAACGTTCAAGAGAGACTTATCATCCTTTCATTTAAGGAGGATGTTTATGTTTTTACCCTATAAAAGAAATTTGAAATGCAGAGAAGTGAAATAGTAAAAAAATTGTATGTAAAAATCCCTGGAATATATTTCAAAGTTTAAAAGAAGGAAAAAGGACGAATTTTACTCAGATGAAAATGCTGACGTTGAAAACTTTGGAGCATTTTAGTGTAACAGACTGCAACTTGCATTCTGGAGAATATAAAATCACTTCTCAATCCTCCATGTTAACTTAATTCTTCAATCATCAGAACTACGAGTTTTTGATCAATCGAAATTTACTTCAAAGAGAATTTCTGGACTTTTTGATATTTCCGATCAGATATACATGAGCTGAACATCCTTGTTATAAACTTTGCACAGAGGGTTATTTTAGAAAATTCATCCAAAGAGAATTGGCCAATTTGTGGAGTATTAAATTTATCATCGACTAGTTAGCCATCGAATCCGGAAGTGAACTTTCCCAAAATATGTCGGTTAAGAAAATTTGTCAAGAACAATCTTTAATCTAAAATTTACTAATTTATTAGGAATTTTACGGCTGAGATTTCTTCGTTACGATAAGAGTTAATATTGGGAAAGATGCATATCGACTGCGGTTCGAAAAGTAAATGTGCACTTGAGATGCAATTGAGAAAGTTTTCCTTGTGTCGAACTGCAGATTTTAAAGTGAGTTTCGAGGCGTATGCATTACAGTAACATGCAGAACTATCTTTTTGAAATTGTGCATCATATAGTGAATCTAGTTCTAGAAAAGAGAGACATTTTATTTCCCGTTCAGTTGAAGAATATAAAATTAAACGTGCCCAACTTTTGCCAGTTCACCGAAAGTTATTTTTGTGGCTCTATCGTGCAGTTAATAGCTTCATCATCGCTGCAGGGTAATTGCGTTGCGGCGGCATATAATTAGAGCGTAACTCGTGCTCTCCTTGTTCCCTGGGACTTCTATCAGCTTGTTTCAGTGAGCACTACAAAATCGAAAAATTATTCGACAAATGTCAGACTGATAAGCGTAAACAAGGAAAATGCAATTGAAAACACACTTACCACACTACAAGTAAGGTACTTGTCCCAATTCCTGATCCTTTTGACCTTTTACAGTTTATATTCGGAAAAATCATTTCAAACTGGCATCAGTAATTTTTTATAAATTTTATAAAATTTTTATAAATATTTATGAAAATTCTGTTTGAAATAGAAGCTGTTAAGGTTGCGTTAAGGAGTCAAGAGGAGGCAAATTGAATCCTCTAAATTTGGTAAACATATTCTACCAGAATACACGAGGCCTAAATACTAAAACACAGCAGGTAAAGTTATTTCCGGACTTATTTTTATATGACATTTTGGCTCTCACGAAAACTTGGTTAAAATCTCACGTAAAGTCGTCAGAGCTTTTTGATGACTATCATTTTATTTGCTATCGAAATGATCGAGAAGCTTTGATTGGAAGGGGAGTTCTAATTGCAATCAGTAGTAAATTTAAAACATATGAATTAAATATAGATTTAATTAGACAAGAGTTCCTATCGGTTAACATTGTAGCAGAAAAAGTGATCACAAATCTGAGCTCGGTTATCATTGTAAACATTTATACGCCACCAACTATGAAATTAGATGATTTTGCCAATTTTTTGTTATCTCTTGAAGATTTCTTTATTTCTTATGATGTGCCTTTGATTATACTGTGTGATTTTAATACTCAAAACTTTAATTTAGCAAGTGACGGCCTCATAAAGGACCGTAAGTCTGACCACTTTGGTTCTTTTATTATATCTCTGCAATTAAATCAATACAATAGAATTAGCAATTAAAGTGGTCATTGCTTGGACCTAGTGTTTACCCATCTTGTTTACTGCGATGCATTAAAGGCTGAACCGTTAGTAAGTGAAGATTTATATCATCCAGCAATTTCGATTAGTGTAAAATTAAAATTATGGGAAACATGAATTATGGGAAATTAAAATTAATTATGGGAATTAAAACAATGGGAAAATTAATTTTGCAGCTGAGAATTCAAATAAGAGGCGTTATTCATGAATCTAAGAATGTAGATGACGCATGTGATTGCTTATAATATTCGAAACTCTGTAAATTCTAGATATGCAGATTCCGAGACAGTGTATTTACCTGTGAATACGAATCCTGCGATGTATTTCTCTCCAATATAAAAAATATGTTGGGATTTTAATGGCATGTATGAAAAGTTCTCAAATAATTTAGATATATTTGATTGTACATTTTCGAGTTTTATGAAGTATGCGAGGGTGTATGTTTTGTCCATTAGAGAACTTCAATTATAATTTTAATCAAATAATTTTGTAATTAATTCTGTCACTTTGTATATAAATTATGACCCTGTAATTGGATTACTTTTGGCTCTGCGTAAATAAAGATCAAATCAAATCAAATGCTCTAATCCATTTCAAATCATGCAGGTCGGCGGGTGACCTGTTCAGAATTAGCTTGCCGATGAAATATGTTCTTGTACGTGCAAAATAAGGAGACTCGTATTTTTGGAAATTAAAATAGCAGCATATTTATATTTTTTTACGAATATTTATAAATTTTAAGGTGAAAATGGTTTTTTTAAAATTTTACTTCAAAAATCTTACCATTTTTGCAATTTATGAGATATTAAGGCTTTCCTTGTTCAAGTTTGTCACACTTCTCTCATTCTTTTAAAATCCACTAAGAAAATGAAAGAATAATAAAAAATGGTGAAGCTATTTCGATTTTTTAAGAGAACGAAAAGAAAAAATTTCTCAAAAACCCGGTCTTTTTTGCTCTAAAATTTTGAGAAATAATAGGTACCAATATAGTCTACTTACCATAAATTTCCCATTTAGTATTTTTTTTTGTTTTTTGGTAGAAAAAAATTATTTTATATTTTTGCTTCGAAACCTTGCCATTTTGGAAATTTTTTTAAATTTTAAGGTTTTTCTTGTTTCAGTTTATCAAGTTGTTTGCAATATTTTGAAACCGAGGAGAAAAAAAAGAAAGAGTAAAAACTAGTATGGCTATTTCGATTTTTTGAAAAAATATAACATGAAATTTTCTTCATTCAATTACCTTTTTTTTGTGCTGAAATTTTCATAGTTTTTAAATTTTCATAATTTTCATCTATGGTAACATAGACTACCTGCTGTAAATTTCAAAACTGGATTGTATTTGTATTTCAAGAGAAAAAAATATTTTTTAAAGAATACAATAAATGCGAGAACAATAAGAAAAATAGAATTTTTTTCTTAAAATATCAGTACATTCCAGTTTTAAAATTAATGATAGGCAAACTGTTTTATCACCCAACACACTTGAAAATCGAAATATCTTTATCAGTTTTTATTCTTTCCTTGTTTAAAGAAAATCTCGTGTTTTATTTTTTCAAAAAATCAAAATAGCTTTACCGGTTTTTTTTATTTATTTGTTTCTCTCATCGGTTTCGAAGAGTGTAAAAAACTGGAACTTGATAAGCTGAAACCTTAAAATCTAAAAAATTGCCAAAATGGCAAGGTTTTGAAGCAAAAATATAAAATAATTTTCTTTTACCAAAAAACAAAAAAATACCAAATAGGAAATTTATGGTAAGTAGACTATATTGTCACCTATTATTCCTCAAAATTTCAGGGCAAAAAGGTGGGGTTTTAGAGAAAAGTTTTTTTTTTCGTTTTCTCCAAAATTCAAACAGCTTTACCATTTTTTTTTATTATTTTTAGATTTTTTTAGTGGATTTCGAAAGAATGAGAAAAATGTGACAAACTAGAACAAGAAAAACCTTAATATATCAAAAATTACAAAAATGGCAAAATTTTTAAAGGAAATTTTGCAAAAAACTAATTTTTCCCTTAAAACTTAAAAATATTCGTAAAAAATGTAAATATGTCGCTATGTTAATTGAAAAAGATACGTTTCTCCTTATTTTTTACGTTCAAAAACTTATTTCATTGGCAAGCTGATTCTGAACACGTCACCCGTGTTCAGGGTGTCAGCCTGTATGATTTGAAATGGATTCTGTCTAATATAAAAAAAAAGTTTTAAAAGTGAATTAGTGAACTCAAAGGCTGCTGAAAAGATTTCCTTAAGGGTAGCATCCAGGAGAGGTCATCACTTATTTGTAGAATTGTTATTTATTTCTAGCATACTATATAAAGGAGATAATATACGTATCTCTTTTAAAAAGTTACAATTTTAAAAAAAGCATAGCTACAACATGTTTTACGTCATTTTGGGAAGAAATATTGATGATTTAGGAATTGGTACAGTCTATATAAGGATGTGCCCCAATTCCTGATTTGACTCAATAAGAACTGTAATTACAAATATTATGATTTTTGAATATCATTTGACAATAATGAATCTTTTTTAGTTGTTTACTAGCAAATGAAATTATTAATTTCTGTATCTATTTATTGTATTTATCAATAAACTGATTTGGTGACCGAATAGGGACATATCAATTTCGAACTGCTTAGGAATTGGGACATTCCTCCTAAAGCACGCAATATTCTCAGCATATTGCAGGAGTATTGCTTTGCAAGATTAAGAATATTCCATATAATATTGCATCAATGTGGCTTCAAATTTAAATGTTCACAACTTGCAATATTGTACGGAAATATTGTCGTAATATTTCTTTGTGAGATACTTTTTATGCCTTTGAAAGTTTCTGGAACATTGCACGAAAATATTGTCATAATATTTCTTTGTAAAATACTTTTAATGATTTTTAAACATTCCAGGAACTTTCAATGAAAAAATATATATTGCACTACAATACTTGGTCAATATTTCTGTGGAAGATTCCAGCAATTTTCAAATTCGTAAAAAGTATCTTTCAGAAAAATATTACGGCTATGTTTCCGTACAATATTGCAACTTGCGGATATTTCTTAAAGGCAGTCACATTGATGCAATATTATATCGAATATTCCTTTTAATCAGAGACATTCATGACATATTTTTGAATTTCTCCAATAATTTGTAACAAATAGTAAATAATTTGACGAACGCTGAACAGAAAGTGGACCAAAAATAAAAGTTCTACCGACTAATCAAGTCAAAATTAAATTTTATTTTAGTTTTATTTTGGTCGATACGAAACTCGTCACAAAACTAATTAATATCGTATCGAGTTTTGCGTCACTTACTTGTAAAATTATTGCTCAGTGGAACCTTTATTTTCAGTTCACTTGTTCCGCTTATCCTAGTTTGCAAAATTGTTGGAAAAATGTAAAAAAAAGATCCTAAATTTCGTGAAGGTCCCTGCTTTTAACTAATAAATCATTAAAAATTTTTAAATTTATATAATTATGCTAATTTTTAAAAGAAATAACCAAATAATATAACAGAATCAAAATTTTTGGTTTTGAACCTTTTAGGAAATTTAAATATTAAGAAAACTACAGCACGCCTTTTTAAATGATCAGGAATTGAGACATCTACCTTAGAACTTTTCATTTTACTTCAAGGCAAAAGAAATATTACTACAAAATGAATATTAAATGATGAGTAGGTTGATTATCTGATCTTATTTTTCTTATTTATCTATTAAAAAATCATTGTTTTTAACTTAAATTCGTCTTTGCCAAGTGAAGAATGAAGATGTCGCTTGCCAAATCTTCCAACAAACGTGGAAACCTATTTTTATGTAAAAAATTGATTTTTGCTTTCCTGATCCGAAAATTAAATTTTTTCAACCTTTTCTAATATAGCATACAATATGGAACTACTCATGTATAGTGTATTAATTACAGTTAAGAAAAGCTATTGGATACCATTTTAATATCTTTTTAAACATTAAAAAATTTGAGAAACAAGGAAAATTTGTTCTAATAAGAGTTGATAGAAGACTAAATTTAGAGTTTCTAATTTCTCTAAATATAGAGAAAAATGGAATTCATATTAAGGTCTTATAGGTTGTCGAACAGTGTTTTCATAATTCAGGAATATAATGGAATGCTGAAGTTGTTCATAATTAGTGAATCTTCACCGTTTGTTGATTTCAAAAATGGTTTAATACCTCAATAGCACTAAAAATTTTTCTCGATCCTAAAATAATTATATTTTCATTGGGCACTACATAATTTACTTAACCTGAAGTTTTTTTTAAATATTCTAGATGCATTTGCATAAAACAAGAGCTTAAAGCGTCGCTTCTGTGAAGAAAGGAAGGAAACATCGATCGATCTCTTGCAGCTCGGTCATTTTCACCATGTTCGACCCTGAATATTCATAAAACAATGATTTGTGAGTTCAAACCGCACTGCCGCTCGCACTTCCTCCCCAATTCATTTCTCTTTCACTCCAGTCTCTTTTTTTGGTGTATTTATAACGGGTCTGTGTCACGATAATCGCTTACCGGAAATAATTTATTTCGTTTTTTTCGCAGACAATATCCTCGTATTTTAAATTTGTTTGTGAATTCCATTCCATTTTAGTTAATCCTACCAATGAAAGAGATATGTTTCTATAGATGTTACATATTTTTCTATCTTTTACTAATAAAATATAATACAAAATATAATACTAATAAAATATAATAAAGTACAAGAAAGTATAGTAGTTTGCAGTTGGGCATTTATAAAATTCTTACAATGATATACAATTTTGGTAATTTCACCTTCTTTTGCAAATTTAACTGTCAAGACTTCTTTGTCTTAAGGCTGAAAGTGGAGGAAACAAAGAGTAGCAGTTTAATTTATTCCTGACTGCTTTAACGTGTTAAAATGCAACAGATACGATTTGTATATTCAAATTCAATTCCAAAACTGCTGATTTAAAAACACGAAGAGGCAGAGAGTTACGAAAATCTTATACTCTAGTGAATATTTCATAGATCCAACTTCAATTATTATTCTGGAATTAATTATATTACTTCGATTGTATAATATGAAATAACTCAAACTAATTTTTATTCCAATTTCCGAAAAAATATTTCTTTTCAGGTGATATTGCTTAGGGTCTTTGTCTCAACTTTCCACTCAAAAAGGGCAAGAATCTCAATTAAAACAGTTAATGACAATCTTAATAAAAAGCTTCTTTCTTCATGAGAAAAGAATTAATGAAAGGTATTCATTGAATTCGTGGGGAAAACTTTTGTTATTGTCCTCCGATTGCCGAATGACTTTGCAATTCAGTATTATTTCCACAAACTGTAGAATTTATATCTCTTTCTCCTTAAAAAATTCGACGATCTTATTCCACAGTAGTCTGAAGACTAACCTTTTATGAATTCAAGACGCCACCTTGGCCCGATAAATTCCAGCCACATTTAAATTTCATTCCAGAAGATTTCTCATTACATTAGCGACATTAAATTGTCACGTGGTGCGATCGTCATAATTAGTGTTTACATGAGGATGCGTCCTGCGAGATTTCTCACGATGTCTTATCCTTCCTGTATTCTGTAATACTATAAGGATTACGAATTCAAGCCAGGGTTACTCATAAATTTTAGTCGTTTGTAAATCTTATCTCGTCTCTGTACTCATTAAAATTTCACCAAAGTTCCTAAGTATCTGACGTAAAGGATAAACTTTCAGATCGCTATTGCCAATCGACGTTTGAGATTTTGATCAAGCTTTAGTTGTAGATTTAATCTAATCGCAAATGATAACTTGCTGATCTCTCAAAGGTTTTGGATTTTTTAATTCTTTTGTAAGACTCTAAAAGCTTAAAGGAAATTAATATTTAATGTGAAAACTATTTTATAATTAACGGTTAATAGCTGACGCTATCTTTCTGAAATTGAAAAATAAGTCGCAGATAATATTTAGCTTCAGAATTTTGCTGCGGAACTAATTTTCTTAGACATAGCTTAATTCAATACGAAGTCAAATTTCGCATTGAGTTTGTTCATTGTATTAAAATATATTCAAATAGATGCAAATTAAACAATATTAATTTTCAGAGTGAGGATTCCTGTCAGAAATTATTTGAATTTTTAGAAACTTGTGTTTCTACATTTCTATAGATATAAATACGATTTCGGATACCTAAAAATCACTTTGTAAATCTGAATCAGTGAGAAGAGTGTCACTAAATCAAATCAGTAAGGATTATCAATGAAAATCCTTACTGATTTGATTTAGTGACTCACTTCTCACTGATTCAGAGTAGTAGGGCTATGGGGCTATCGCGCCACTTACCGACCGAGCTGGTTCTGTTCCAGGCTAAGTCGGTAACCTTACC
>JBAGKK010498278.1:0-34562 GCA_037177015.1 Euceroptres primus
CCTTTTGTTTGTTAAAAGAAGTCTAATTTTAACAAATATTTTTTCATTTTGAATTTGATATTCTTACTTGCTACCTAAAACTACATGTAAAAAAATTATCTATGATTTTTGTACCCATAGAAAGTTTAAAAATTTTGAAAAAATTCAAGGGAGTTTCTCTTAATAGGAGGAAAAAATTGAACGGGTATCGTTTCAGGAATTACGATCGTATTTATAAAAACGGTACCCGTCAATTTTTTTGGCGCCACCCAAATGGAAGACGTTTTGGCAAAAACGTTTCATTTTTCATTAACAAAAAAAAAAAAAAAGAAAATTAACACTAGTCACACTTACTTCGTCTAGCGTAGGCTAAAATAATTAGTTGATTAACGCAGGAAATCATTTCCTGAATAAGGTATGGGCATTTCTTAACAATATACTGTCTATCTTTTTCCAGAGTTTCTGGGTTGAGAGGGAGGCGCGATAAATGCGCATGGAGTATTGCTCTTGCTTTGATGGAGTATAAATGACAAAGTGGCGCCTCTTTATTCTTTTCTCGCAGGTCACTCAATTGCTTGATAAGCTGAAAAGATCAATTTTAATTTTGATTAATTACATTAAAAATTAACTTGAATTGCTACTTACTGTAGGAACTTCTTCATTGTCGGAGAGTCTCTCGACGATTTCGGCATTGAATCTTTTCGAAAACTCGAAGGAAGCACCGAGGACCATAATTATCCTCTTCATTGACATTGTTGGTGTGTGGTAGAAAAAGGAATAGTAGAGCTCAGTCGTAGCGAGCAAAACCTGGAGAGAATATTATCAAGCGTAAGAGAAGTTTTCGACGTTTGAAAATTTGATCCTAACAAAAGAGAGCAAGGTAATTACTTGATCACCAGTGTAGCGAATGCTTTTGTACCACCACATCCCGACGATAGTTGGTAAAGCAACCATAAAGACCAGCGCATACAGCCCCAAGACCCAAACTGAATTCTCCTTCTCGACAATCCAGGATGGCAAGGCTATTCCAAAACTCATTACACCTGGACCATCCGGATTCCCGTATTTTTCCCAATTCTTTCGCGCCTCGTCGTCCGTCAAGGCCTGATAAGCTATTCATTAAAATATTCGATTTAAACTGCATTTGTATTGGTGTTATGTTGTAAGCAACTACAGGGAAATTTAAATTCAGCTTCTCTATTTGCTTCTAAAATTTCAGGCATCTTATATAAATGAGGAAAAAAGTCGAGTACCTTTTGTTAATTTCATAAACGCCTTTTCGTTCCCTGTTTCCTTATCTGGATGCAAAATAAGCGAGAGTTTGCGATATGCTCTCTTTATTTCTGATTGTGACGATCCCTAGGGAAAGATTAATTTTCATTTTTTATTTTTGTCGTGAATCTGGGGCTAATATTTCTTTTTTAATACAAACAACAAACATACCTGTGAAACACCGAGGATTTCAAAAGGATCGAAATTTGCCATTTCGTAATCGAATTGAGAAACCTTATATGCCAAGAAAATTAATGTAATCCATCCTAGTATTATAAGAAATTTTCTGAAAATGAAAAAAACCTTTTAATAAAAGGTGAGAAAAATTGAAAAATTATTACTTCTGAAGTCTTAAAAATATTTGGCAATTTGGAATAATATTATTTCAAATTATTTATTATTGTTTTTTTTCTTTTCTATACAATTTCCTTATTATTGAAACGCAAGGTTTTATCAAATCATTATACAGTTTTTTGTGCAACTTCTCAGATATTCAAATGAACCTATCGTGGTCTTCTTTATCAATAGATTGCAATCTAACCACAGCAAATCTTCCCATATTGAAAGAACTTTGATCACAAGTCCAACCTTTGCTCCAACCATGTACAATCTTCGGAGCAAGTACTTAAATTAAAAAAAAAAAAAAAAAAATGTACTCACTTAAATAATGCCCTTATCTCCTTCCAGGGATCATTCATCTGCAATATTTTCTTTTTCTTTTTACACCCATCGCAGAGACACTCTTTTGCCAACTGGTTTGGATCTGTAAAAGAAAATCATTCTAAAAAATCCTTCCTTCACCTAAATAATGAGATCCATCAATTAAAAATTCCCTTGAGCTCTAATACTACTATTTCTCTTTGAAATTCACTAATTTAAATTCCTGTCATTTTGATCATCAAATCTGGAGTTTTGTTTACGTTTACTTGAAAAACCTTAGTCTCTTACTCAAAAAATAATCAAAGTAGTGAATGAAAATGACAAAATAATTAATTAATAATCTCGGCCTTAACTAGATAATTATTTATTCTGCACTGATGTGAAATACGAGAATTACAAGGTGAAAAACTAACCTGGTTTGGAGCAACGTGGCCACAAGTAATAAGTCGCAGGTACCAAAAGTAATGCCAAAAACGAGAGTAAAAAGTAGAAAAATGTTCCACCACTCTCGTCATATTGAAATTTCTGTCCGCTCATTGCTCATTAAGTATAGGTTTTATTTTACTCCAGTTTTAAGTACAGACCAAAGTGAACATTAGTCAAGTTTTGCTTGAAATTCACCGATCGGTGAGGTTATAAAATACTTCTTGGATTGTCAGCTGCGAGTGCTAACGCCAAGATTGCCAACGCATCACCAACAGGCAACAACAACCGTTATGAACAATGTGAATATGAATACATAATGCTGAACAATGCGGAACACCGAACAACCAACAAGCAACAACCCGACAGAAAAAAGGCAGTTGTTGTTGTCACGTGACAAATTCATCCAATAAGAATCAAGCTAGTACGAATTCAAACTTTGAGTTGTTTTTCACATTGAAAACGTTTTTCATTACGATTTATTGTATGATTTTAAAGTCGAACGAAAATTCTCGAGTTTCTACATTTGAATTAATAATGAAAAACAATCATTTTTTACAATTTTGAGCAATCAAATCTTTTTTTTACTTTAAAATTTAAAATCCCGCCAAATCAGTGTGACCATTTTTCATAAATGACGTACATTTTAAACCAATAGCAAACATTCTTCGTAGAAAATGAACCAATCACCGTCGTGAGTCATTGTTGCATTTTATTGAATGGACTTGTTGGTTGTTGGGCACGCGGACGAACTTCAGATTGTTCGCTTTCGCCATTTTTAAAGAGCTTTCAGTCGCTGACAAACTGCGGTTGTGCGAGGTTGTATGTCATCACAAATTGTCTTTGCATTTTCCTTGCCCGCCAATTTGTGTGCCGTTGCATGCCATAAATTCTATTTTTCGCAATGAGGGTCGAGTAAAGTGAACACGCGTCAGGTGAAATTGTCCGAGGAGAAGTGAATTGCGGTTTGTCGATCGATCGTTAAAAAGCAGCAAGTATGTCTAGTGCGCCGCTGTCTAGCGGGTTGAGTAAGCTCAAAAAGAAACATTTCCGCGTCAAGCACCAAAAGGTTAAGCTTTTCCGAGCAAATGAGCCGCTCCTCAGTGTTTTCATGTGGGGTGTCAACCACACGGTGAGTCAAATTTTTCCATATCTCCTTCCACTTTTCCCAATAAAGATAAGAAAATCTGACTGAAATTCAGTTTTGCTTGTTTTTCCTTGTTTTTCCTTGTTTTCGATTTCGTGACACAGTTTCCAGTGGAAAAACATAGAATCCAGAAATTTGCGGTCTTGTGTTCATTTTAGCGTGGAGGCAATAATTTCCCTCGCATGCTACAGTACAGTGAATAATTAATGTCTATTGGCATTGCGAACTCTAGAGAATTTCGCTTTCTGATTCTCGTGTGTGTATATATGAATAGAAACTTTATTCGCATTCATTTATTTTCCCAATTAAAAGTCACTGTGAGGATGAATCTCATTTTCATTTAATATTGAGACTTTCGGAGCAAAAGGTGGTGAATGAAGAGGCAGTTTTTTATATTATTTTTCACGATGTTGGATTGTTATTTTTTCCTTTGTTGTAATGCAAAAGAGAAACGTTTGGATTGGTACCAGAATGTATTATTGATATGAAGAGAGAGTGTGCATGCAGACGTGGATGTGTATGAAAATTTATCTGATAGCGATTTCGCAGGATTATCCTTCTGTTATCTGTTTTTGGAATCGTCTGCAACTGCTCTTGATTATTCATTGTTAGTTAAAAAGTAGAATTAAATTACAATATTTTGAAGTTATAAAATTGCTTGCGTATGTTCCTCAAGTATATATTTGATGTTTTGCCTAACAAGTCTTTTTATAACAACTCGACAAAAAATATTACTCTCTCGTTTATATTTTTAATTGTCAATTCATGTATTTAGATCATTTAGATTTACCAGTAAATTCTAATTGTTATTTTTATACATTAATTTTGCATAAATTCAGAGCTGCGCGTAAAAATATTTCAAATACTCAAAATACAAGTATTTGGTTACAAAGTAGATGAAATACATTGCAGGGAAAATACAATTTAGCCAATGTATTTCAAATAAAATACAAACTACGTTTAAGTATTTTTGTGTTTTATTTAAAACACATTTGAGAATTGTGTATTTTATCTAAAATACTTACTTGTATTTTAGAAGAAATACATCTTAAATTAAATATAAAATTAATACTAAACCTATGCGCAGCATGTATCTAAAAAACTGTAAGTCCATGCAGTGGAGCTTCACAGAGCTTTGAATTCTTTGTGATTCTTTGGAGTTCACCTTGAATTCATTGAAATTCACCCCGAATTCTTTGTCATTCACCTTGAATTCTTTGTAATTCACCATGAATTCGTTGGTATTCACATTGAACTATTCGGAGTTCACCATGAATTCTTTGGAATTCATCAGGGATTCTTTGGAATTCACGTTAAATTCTTTGGAATTAACAAAAAAGTCTTCGTAAGTTACCATGCATTAATTGCAATTCACCAGGGATTTTTTGAAATTTTTCGCAATTCTTCAGAATTCAGCTTGAATACTTTAGAATTCCCAATTTAATTTGATTTGTTTTTATGGGGGGGGGGGGGGCACCCAACAGTTACAAAATTCAGAATTTACCAAGAATTCATTGGTATTCTTTGGAATTTACTATGAATTCTTGGGAATTGATTAGAAATTCTTTGGAATTCATCATAAATTCTTTATAATTCATCATAAATTCTTTGGTACTCAATGTGAATTTCGAATAATTCCAATGAATTCAAAATGAATTTTTAAGAATTCCAGAGAATTCCTGGTAAATTATAAAGAAATCAAGGTGAATTCTGAAAGATTCTGAAGAATTCTAAATAATCCCTGGTAAATTTCGAAACATTCTAATGAATTCATGATGGTCACTTCCGAAGAGTTCTTTGTGAATTCCAAAGAAATATACCACGACTTCTTTGGAATTCTTTGAAAGTCATCAAGAATTCTTTGGAATGCACAATGAACTCTTCTGAAAAGAGTTCCTAGTTAATTACAAAGAATTCCTTATGTATTCTGAAGAATTCAAGGTGATTTCTGAAAGATTCCAAAGAATTCCTTTTGAATTCCGAAGAATTCCAGTGTATTCATGATGAACTCCGAAGAATAATAAATAAATAAATAATAAATATAAAAAATTGAATTATTTCACAATAATAAGCAGTAAAAATTTTTTAAACGTGCAAAAGTGTGCTTTGGAGAGATTGACCCTTAAATGTAGTTTGTATTTTATTTAATTAAAAAACATTGGCTAAATTGTATTTTCTCTACAATGTATTTCAACTGCAAACGACATTGCATGTATTTTGTATTTCAAATACTTGAAATATATTTTTCTTGAAATACTGCCCAGCTCTGCAGAAATTAAAGTACAAACTTCTCAAGAAACGTACATGAAGATTTTAATTGCTTAAGTCAATGACTTAATTAAAATATTCTAAAATGATTTTAAAAGTATTGCAAATAAGCAAAATAAATTAGAAAAATGTAAACTGCCAATTCAGAACGTATTGTTTTTTGAAAACCTTGTTTTTCATCATTACCATAATTTCAAGTTTAGAATCTTTAGGATTATGCAGCTAATTTACACACGGAATTCTTACATCTATTTGCAATATATATATAGTACACGTGTATGATCTCATTTCATATGGTAATGTCCATAATTACACGTGTGCGTGATACATTCATGCGTGTTAATATTGAATGCAAGCTATCACATCTTCAGAAATCCTTATATCTCTGAAAATGTAATGTCCAAAAATAAATGATAGCGATTAATATTCAATATTCCTCATTCATTATTATTACCCATAGATAATATCTTTCTGCGACTTATGCGAAACCTCATAAATCCTCTCTTAAGGAAATAAAACCTTGCAATAATAAATTTCTTCTGATGATTTTTATAGAAAATAATTCTCTCAACAAAAGTATAAAAACAAATTTGTAGCAATATTAAAAAATTCTGTTTCTTGCAGATAAATGAACTCAGTCACGTCAACATACCAGTGATGCTGTTGCCAGATGACTTTAGAGCATACAGCAAATTAAAAGTTGATAACCACCTCTTTAACAAGTGAGTCACTGTGTCATTTACTCACAAATCCCTCCTTACTCAAAATTGATTTATTATTCAGCTGTTTTTTTTCCGCCTCAAAGCAAATAACTAGATGGAACCAACCCAATGATGAAAATGCAAATACCAGGCCAGAAAATCTTATTTTAGAACAGTTTTATGAATGAAATAAATTATCCTTCCAGTTGTGAAAGATGGATCTGTTTTTTAATTGTTTTTCGAAAACACTCAAAGTTGGAAATCGTCAATGTGAGATCAAAGCAATAGAAGCATTGTAGTCTATTCTAAATATATCCAGATTGGTTGGTCGGTCACTGCTTTTAATAATAGAATCAATGAAGGACTTTCTGGCTTCTGTTTGTAGCCTAACTTAATGAAAACAAAAAGTGTTTTCTCATTCTTAAGAAAATACTACCATTTGTTTTCCACTGCTCCATGTTTAAAATGATTTAATTAATTCCACGACTTTTTTCCAAAATACGATGAAGAGGTATTTTTTGTATTTGTATTTAAATTTCTTTTCACAGGGAAAACATGCCCTCTCATTTCAAAATAAAGGAATACTGTCCACTGGTGTTTCGAAATTTGCGCGAGAGGTTCGGCATCGATGATTTGGATTACAAAGAATCAATGACAAGGTAGATTCAGTCTCAAAAACTTTTACGTTTTAATGATTTCAATTTGACCAAAGCTCACGAAAATGATAGAATTTATAACATGATTTGTGTCTACGTATACTTACTTTTCAAAAAATTCTTTTTCCTCTTCTTTGGTCATTTAGAATCATCACTTGATTTGTTTCTTCTAAGATTATTAGTTTTATGGAATGAAATTATTTTCTATGTTTTTATTTGAAATCTACAAATCTATTGCATGACTTCTGACTAATTAAAGTAGATGAAATATAGTTCTGCAGTGTTTATTTATGCTAGTACAAACGAGACTAAGTCAAAATAATTTTGCAGGTGCTTTGCTTGTTATATTTCTGTTGTGCTAGTGTAAATGAATGCTTATTCCTAGGATTGGAAGGTAGAAGAAAACGCAAAATGGAATTAGAAATCTTAGCTCGCACCGAATTAATTAGAGAAAAAGTAGTTGGGATGGGTAGCCGTAATACGAGAATTTTGCCAATAGATGTCGAGCATTTAATCCTTCACGAGCAAAACGGCATTCAGGTTTGGCGGCAGCTGCTGGAAGGAATCATCATTTGGTACAGCGCTCTGCCACAGTTCCTTCGATAACAATTTCCCCTCCTACTATTTCTCAAATTCCAGTTCCAAATAAGCCGCAGCGAACCTACAGTTTTAAGCCAAAGCGACTGAGGTTAGATAGATTTGATTTTCAAGTCTGTGCGTGTCGTTTGTGGCTAACACGAGTTTCATTTTTAAATTTTAAGAACCAGTTTGTCGACAACTTCGGTCTTTCAGTATCATCCTTTACATTTTTTACTAACACTTTAGAAAATTCGAAAGAACGAAAGGGTTTGAAATTTTTCGTTTTCGTTGAAGAAAAATCCCTAATAAAAATTTAGAGAATGAAAAAAAGATACTTTTGGATTTTTGAATTCATTTTTGATGAGTTATTTTTTCCTTTGAAATATTAAGTTTTTAGTTTGTTTGGCACTTTGTAATGATATTTTATAATAATTGCTGCTGGGTTTATTTTATTTTTGTTTGGCGAGTTTTATGCTCTTTTTCTACAGTTGTGCTGCTTTTGTTGTTTGGTTTCAAATGTGCTTTCGCCGATGGAAAGTATTGTAGGATTTCTTTCCTAGAAATGTAGTTTTTAAATTTTATTATTGTATTTATCCCTAATATTGATTTGTAGAATAAAGTGTTTTTCTTAAAATTGTTTCTCAATTTCAGATCTCAACCGACTTTGGACGATTCTTCAGGAAAAAGTGGTGCTAAATTCTACCAATCGTACGACAAGCTCTTCATTATCAAAACTCTCACGAGCGAAGAAGTTGAAAGAATGCATTCCTTTTTGAAACACTATCATCCGGTAAGAATTATGATTTTGTTTGTACCTTATTTCTTGCATTATTCATTATTTTATTGTTTTCTTCAAGTTTTGTTTATTTTATTATTTATTTAATTAAATCAATGTAGTTTGATATTAATAATCGGATTTCAGTACATAGTGGAGCGACACGGAAAAACTCTTTTACCGCAGTATCTCGGAATGTATAGACTCACGGTCGATGGTGTTGAGCACTACGTCGTTGCAATCAGAAATGTTTTCTCGAACCACCTAACTACACACAAGAAGTTCGATTTGAAAGGTTCCACAGTAGATAGGGAAGCCTCCGATAAGGAAAAAGAAAAGGATCTCCCCACTTACAAGGACAACGATTTCGTGAAGGATGGAATGAAAATATACATCGGTGAAGAAGCAAAGGAAAAATTAATAGAAACTTTAACCGCCGATGTTGACGTAAGATGAATTTAAAAAAATGTACAGACCGAATCCGTTTCAAATCATGCAGGCCAGCGGATGACCTCCTCAGAATTGGCTTGCCAATGAAATACGTTTTTGTGCGTAAAAAGTAAGGGGATACGTGCTTTTTAAAAATTAATTTAGCGATGCATTTACATTTTTTACGAATATTTTTAAATTTTAAGGGAAAAATTAGTTTTTTGAAAATTTTATTATAAAAACATGGTCATCTTTGCAATTTTTTAGATATTAAGGTTTTTTTTGTTTCAGTTTGTCAGATTCTTCTCACTCGTTCGAAATCCACGAAGAAAATTTAAAAATAATTAAAAATGACAAAGCTATGTCGATTTTTGGAAAAAAAATCCACGAAGAAAATAAAAAATAATAAAAAATGATAAAGTTACGTCGATTTTTGAAAAAAACGAAAAAAGTTTTCTCAAAAACTCCACCTTGTTTTCTCCTGAAATTTTGAGGAATAATAGGTACCAATATAATTTACTTACCATAAATTTCTCATTTGGTATTTTTTTTTCGGGAGGAAAAAGTTATTTTATATTTTTATTTCGAAACTTGCCATTTTGGCAATTTTTGAGATTTGAAGGTTTTTCTTGTTTCAGTTTATCAAGTTTTTCACACTCCTTCGAACCCGATGAGAGAAAAAAAGAAATAATAAAAACTGTTAAAGCTATTTTAATTTTTTGAAAAAATAAAACACGAGATTTTCTTCATACAAAGAAAGAATAAAAACTGATAAAGTTATTTCGATTTTCAGGTGTCTTGTCATACAGTCTATATACCATAAATTTTAAAACTGGATTGTATTTATATTTTAAAAATAAAATTCTATTTTTTTTATTGTTCTCGCATTTATTGTATTCTAGAAAACAGAATTTTTTTCTCTTGAAATATAAATCTAATCCAGTTCTAAAATTAATGGCAGGTAGACTATATTACCACCCAACATATATAAAAATTCCAGCACAAAAAAGGTAGCTATTTGCAGAAAATTTCGTGCTTTATTTTTTCAAAAAATCGAAATAGCTTTACCAGTTTCATTTCTATTTTTTTGTTTTTCTCATCGGTTTCAAAAGATTGCATAAAACTTGATAAACTGAAACAATAAAAACTCAAAAATTGCCAAAATGGCAAGATTTTGAAGAAAAAATATAAAATAATTTCTTTTTCTCGAAAAACAAAAAGATACCAAATAGGAAATTTATTGTAAGTAGACTACGTTGGTACCTATTACTCCTCAAAATTTCAAGGGGAAAAAAGTTGGGGTTTTTGAGAAAAAACTTTTTTCGTTCTTTCCAAAAATCGAAATAGCTTTATCATTTTTTATTATTTTTTAATTTTCTTCGTGGATTTCGAAAGAGTGAGGAAAATGTGATAAACTGGAACAAGGAAAACCTTAAATCTAAAAAATTTCTAAAAAAGCAAGGTTTTTAAAGTAAAATTGTCAAAAAACTAATTTTTCTTAATTAAAACTAATTTTCTTATTTAAAAATATTCGTAAAAAATGTAAATATGTCGCTGTTAATTTAAGAAAATACGTGTCCCCTTGTTTTTCAGGTACAAAAACATATTTTATTGGTAAGCCAATTCTGAACAGGTCACTCGCCGGATTTGAAATGGATTCGGGCCAAAAAATAATTTGAGACATTTCCTACGTGTTTCTAAATTATATTTTTTAAAAGCGTTCTCAGATTCTAAATTATGCTTCTAAAAAATTGTTGACTGATTACAGTTTCTGACACGATTACACTTAATGGATTACTCCTTATTACTTGGTTTGCATGATTGTGCTCGAGCTGAACAGGAAAATCGAGAACGGGCTGAAAGGGAGGAAGATGAAGATAATCATGATGAGGAAGACGACAGTGAATCCGGAAGTGGTTTGGATTCTCGGGGTAATGCCATGGGAGAGTGAGTAATATTTAATTTTTATCATAGCACGAATTATTCTTAGGAATAATCAGGGTGCCGAGCGGACCAGGAAACCGGAAAAAACTCCGGGAATTTTATTTTACCGGGAAATAACCGGGAAAAACCCGAGAATTTTATTTTATCGGGGAAAAACCGGGAAAACCCCGGGAATTTTATTTATTATCGAGATTATACTTATATTTTATTTTTTTATTCTTCAGATTTCAATAGCATTTAAGCAACTACTTGTGATTCTGTTAAAAAATATTTACTTTTCTTTGTATATGTTCACTTTCAAAAATCTCAAAGAGATATTTTTAACTTGATCGGGGGATAAAAATTGACCGGGAAAAATCCGGGAATTTTAAATGGTCTGATCGCTAGACACCCTGATAATACTATTTAGTTAATTAATAATTCAGTTAATTATAAATGACCACATTTCATTTATTGTAATATTTAAATTAATATTAGAATTTTATTTAAACATGATTTTTTCTTTTGCCAGAACACTCTTAATTGTATTTCTATTTTTGTTTTGAAGTCGCCTCTGGGGTTGGGGCGGAATTATAGGAATGGCGACACCTCCAGAGTCTCCGCACGCAGCTTTAATGCGAGAAACGAGTTTGCAGTATGAAGATGCAATAATACCAGAACTAGATATTTACGCCATTCCAAGTAAAGAAGGTTAGCTATGGATTTTGATCTGATTTAAAATTTTCTCTTTCAATAAAATGCGATTATACGATAAAATAAGAAAATAACCAGAGCTGAGCAGTATTTCAAGGAAAACGTATTTCAAGTATTTGAAATACGAAATACATGCAATGTAGTTTGTAGTTGAAATATGTTCATTGCAGGGAAAATGCAATTCAGCCAATGTATTTCAAATAAATTACAAACTACATTTAAGTATTTTTGTATTTTATTTGAAATACATTTCAGAAATGTGTATTTCATTTGAAATACTTTCTTGTACTTTACATGAAATACATCCTAAATTAGTTATATAAAATTAATACTAAATCTATGGGCCATAAGTCCATGCACTGAAGCTTCACAGAGCCTTGAACTTTTTGAAATTTATAATGAAATCTTCGGAATTCATCATGAATTAATAGGAATTCTTTGGAATATAATTATGAAATCTTTGGGATTCTTCGGAATTCAGCTTGCATTTTTTAGAATTCACCTAGAATTCTTTAAAATTCTTCAGAATTCACCAGAGATTATTCGGAATCTACCGGGAATTCTTTAGAATCCTTCAGAATTTCAGACGGATTCTGCTGAATTCTAAAGAATCCCTGGTGAATTCTGCAGAATTCTAAAGAATCCCTGGTGAATTCCGCAGAACTCTAAAGAATCCTTGGTGAATTCCGCAGAATTCCAAAGAATCCCTGGTGAATTGCGAAGAGTTTGAATGAATTCATGGTGGATTCCAAAGAATCGTTGGTGAATTCCGTAGGCAGGGTGTCTAGCGGACCGGGAAAAACCCGGGAATTTGTTTTTACCGTGAGAAAACCTGGAAAACCCCGGGAATTTTATTTCAGATCAGGAATTTTTTAATTTAATGGTAAAATATACTTATTTTCTCTTTATTTACGGCTATTTGAAAAGTGGAAAAAAATAAATTTCGAAAATATAAATGAACATTAACTTTTAAAATGTAAAAAAAAAGTGTGTAATTTAATGTTTAAGTTAGGGAAAAAATGCTAATGTGTTTATTTCATGAGAAATTATAAGTTATCGAGGATAATATTTACGTTTATATTCATATTCTTTAGTTTCGACCTTTTGTCAATTTTATATGTATTTTTTTCGTGTAAAAGGTCCAATTAATAAAAACATCTCTTAGTATTGATAAAGTCCGAAACGTTGCCTATCAATAGTAAAAGATGTTTTTATTAATTAGACCTATCACACGAAGAAAATACATATAATATATACGTTACTGTAAATAAAAAATGTAAAATTGGTCGGGAAAATAAAAACTTTGGTCGGGAAAAACCCGGGAATTTCAAATGGCCTGATTGCTAGATACTCTGCCAGAATTCAAGGTTAGTTCTGAAGGATTGCAAAGAATTCATTGTGGATTCCGAAGAATTCTAATGAAATCATGGTGGATTCCAAAGAATCACGGATGAATTCCGCAGAATTCAAGGTCAATTCTTAAGGGTTCCAAAGAATATCTGTTAAATTCTGAAGAATTACTGGTGGGTTACGAAGAAATACAAAGAATCCCTGGTAAGTTATAAAGAATTCATGGCGAATTCTGAAGGATTCCTGATGGATTTTAAATAATCACTGGTGAATTCTGAAGGTTTCCGAAGAATTCCTGGTGGATTTCGAAGAATTCCAAAGAATCCCTGTTGAATTCCGAAGGGTTACAATGAATTCTAAAGAATTCAAGGTGACTTTGGAAGAATCCAAAAGAATTCATAATTCAATTCCAATGAATTCGTGGTAGATTCCGAAGATTTTATTGGGAATTCTAAAGAATGCAGGATGAATTCTGAAGAATTCCAAATATTTCATAATTATATTCCAAAGAATTTTAAAGTAATTCATGGTGAATTCCAAAGATTTTATTGGGAATTCCAAAGAATTCAAGGCTCTGTGAAGCTCCAGTGCATGGACTTGTGGCTTTTAGATAGTGCGCATAGATTTAATATTAATTTTATATAACTAATTTAGGATGTATTTCATCTAAAGTACAAGAAAGTATTTCAAATAAAATACACAATTCTGAAATGCACTTAAAAGAAAATACAAATATAGTTTGTAATTTATTTGAAATACATTGAAATACCCTGCAATGTATTTCAACTACTCCATAGCGAAATACTTGTATTTTGAGTAACGTATTTGAAATATTTTGTGCCCAGCTCTGAAAATAAGTTAATAAAAAAATCAGTGAATAATTAAATAAGTTCTCAATGTAATAATTTAGACATTTAGAAGGTAAACATTATATTTTGCAGGTGCACCTACGAAAGAAATCTACTTCCTTGCTATAATCGACGTCCTAACTCACTACGGCGTGCGCAAGCAGGCGGCGAAGGCAGCTAAAACGGTCAAGTACGGCGCAAATGTCGACGGAATTTCTACCTGTGATCCTGAACAATACGGCAAGCGATTCATAGAGTTTATGAGCAAAGCTATAGAATAAATAAATTTCGTGTTTTCATGATCAGAGACTCTTGACGTATAGAGAAAAGAAAAATCGCAGTTCAACGTCCAGTTCGTTTTGTAGTCACTATAGTATAATATTTGGCAAGACTGGAAAATATAGTAAATAGGCAGATTGACTCAACTTTTTCGGTCTGTTCGATTCTAATTCACGACACTTTCTTCGAGACCCAACACTTTATTTAAAATCAAACACTTTCAAAACACTTTCTACAAAACCAAACACCTTCAAAATCGAACACCTTCGAAACTAAACACCTTCTTTAAAATCAATTACCTCACATTGAAACATAAACACTTGAAGGCGATAAAACTGTAACTGACTATTCTAGTGTATTTCAACCTAGTTAAAGGAAGAATTTATCGATGTTGTGCATATTCGTAGTGCTTTCAGAAAGACTACTCGTAAATCTAATTAGCGACAGGAATCGAGCACAACATTTCTAGGAAAGTTGTTTGGATCCTTACGGTTTTTTTGTCAGTTTTTCTAAAAGTTTAAGACACTCGGATTATTCTCCGAATTTTTATCTCTTTAAACAGAATTTAGTGCTAAGTTAATCAGGCGCTAAGTATTCGTACCTTTTATATAGAGACCTTGGCTTTAAAAGACGAACTTCGGTGAATAATTCAAAGAAAAAGTTAGAAAGGTTTTCAAGTTACAACGTCGGGAGTAATTTTTGCTTTCCTGTATAATATTTAGAGTAAAAATTCTCTGTTTTGTGTATTTCGAGGTAACTTATTTGATAGGGAAAGCATGAATTAAAAGCGAGGAGTCGCTTGCTAGAATTATTAGCAAGTTCCTTAGCATTGTGAATTCTGTCCGGTTAAAAAGCTCAACGAGAGACTGGTTTTGCCAATTGCGATCTTTTGAAAGCGAACTTTACTGCTGGTTCAAGAAGTTCCAGCAACACTTAATAACTATTAATCACATTTTCGATTAATCAAAAGCAATTGTACTACAATTGATAATTATTAGTTTTACCTGTCAAAGGTACTCGTCTAGTCTCGATTCAAATACTTTGTATGATTTTCTATGTTGCCAATGTATTGAAAACTCGAAGCGAAAAAGAAATACCACTTGTCAACAACAGTGTATTATAATTATATGGTTTTTATTATGATTAAAAAGAAAACGCGCTCAAACACTTGACTTTTTAACTAATCATGAGGTCAATAAGTTACTTCCTGAATTAAAAAAAACCTACTTTATTACATATTTCGAAAATACAATAATATCATTCGTAATACGAAGCTTGACCCTTTACCTTGAGGAAACGAAGTTTAAATTCCCTTGGTTTGATTATAAGTATAAAAAAATATAAAAAACGACGGATTATGGTCGATAAATTCATTAGGTATTGAAGATTATTAATAAATAAACTTACACTCGAGGTTTCTTAGAATTAGACTCAGCAGTGTAACACTGCTCGGAATTCGATTGAGTATTGGTCTGAGACGACGTTGGAGGTCCGCTGCGTTTTCTGTTACCCGTTGGAGACATTTGTTTCAAACATTCAACATCGTTGAAAACTACTTGAGCACCACCGCCACTTGTTGGAACGATATCTCCCTGGGAAAAAGCGTTGCAAATAAAATTAAACTTCAATTCGGAGATTGAATGTCACGAAAGTTTTCCTTCCTTTTTAGAAAGGAAAGGAAATGTTAAAGAGACTAGGAAGCTTTGTATTGTCTGAATACGCACTTTGTACAATTTAGTTTCGAGTTCTCCTTCAGAATCGTGTTGTTGGGCGATGAGACAATATCTGGAGGCACCATCCGTGATTTCCTTGGGACTTGTTAGTTTTGTGATGCTTCTTCGTCTTCGCATCAGAGGTTGAAGAACCGTATCCACTGGGACCAATGCTCCAGGTCGATGGTCTACCCACCTGTCAGCACTTTGAGATCGTCGGTACCTATGATTTGCTACTGCAACTTTATCCTGTAAATTAAGGACGAAATCATTAAAGAAATGAAAACCATAGATTTAGGGATTTTAAGTTTAAAGGAATTAAAAATAACTCTGTACCCTTCTTGATCTAACGTCTATTCTTCCTGGAGTTTTTACAGATAATACATCGCCTGCGTCACTTGGCAGAACTGGAATTGAATCTTTCTGGCCACCTCTTAATGAACTCAAGCCGTTGTCGTCGACTAGAATTTTCGTTACTAGTCGTAGCTTGTCTTCTTTTTCCTTCATTTGACTCTGTAAACAGAGTTAATATTTAGTTCATTTTAATATTTACATTAACTACTTTGGGTCTAATGATACTTATTACTTTTAGTTTAGAATATTTTACTTACTTGAAGATGTTCGCGTTGAACTCGCAGCTTCATTTCCAATTCTTTGTTCATTTTATCGGTCTCTTGTTGAATTTTGCTGTTGTATTTTTGCTTTACTCTTTGCTTGTCTATAATTCTCTGGTTGAGAGCCATATCTCTATCTCTTAGCTGAAAAAAAGAAACAATATTTCCTTAATTTGAATTTTAAAAACACCAACACTAATTTTGTTGTATAGAATTTTTTTAAAGTTAAGAATAGAAAGCAAATCTTACTTCCTGTTGTAAACTTCGGATTGTATCGTTCGCGGTGTTTAATTTGCGAAGTAAACTGTCGATTTGAGCCTCCGTTTTGCACAGATGACCTTCCAGGGCAGCAACCTAAAACATATCACTTATATATATAGCAAAGAGTAATTAAAATTATAAAAGTTTTAAAGTCATTAAAATACCTTTTTCTTTTGCTGTGTATGGGAAGCTTTTATAGAAGCGTTTTCGACCTTCAGGCCGATATTTTCCTGCTCCATTGTCAGCAATATTTTCCTGAAATCGGTTTCTGAAAAAGAAACGCTGTTACAAATACTATTCAATTTTTCGATTCATTGCAATTTTTGAAAAACTATTTACGTTTCTGTTGAAGATCGGCACGAAGAACATTACGCTTATTAATTCTTTGTTCCAAAAAGTGCATCAAAGTGGTGATAATCTGATCGTTGTGAGGATTATTGACTTCCAGTACTGGAAAGGAACCTCCAAGACTAAAAATAAAACAAAGAATGGTAAAATCCATAGAATTTAAAAATAAATTAAATATATTTTGAAACGAACCTGTAGACGAGACCCAAATCGACTTCCAAGTCAGCGGCTTCTACTCTTCCTTCCTTTTCCAATCTGCTGCGTGCCTCTTTGAATATCTAGAAAAAATATTTAAAGTAATTTATATAATATATCTTAAGTAATAATAAAATAAAAGTATTGCAATAAAAAAGAAGTAAATAATTACTTTATTTGCTTGGCGTCTTCCAGGTGTGAAGCCTAAATCTAATTTCGTTACTGTAGGTCGTGAGACTTGAACTTCCTGCGTCATTTCTGCGAATTTCATCACTTGCTGCAATGATTCAAAAATACTTAACAATTGCAAATTATGAAAGACAGGACATTATAAATTTAAAAATAAATTAATCTTACAATAGTTTCGTCATAATCGTCAGCTCTTGGATTTACGCACACAATCATTCTGACTTGGCCTTCTCCATCGAAATAATTTTTGAAGAGATGAGTCAGTTTTGAATCTCGATATGGTACCATTTTGTTGGTACCTTGCGTTTGATTTTCCCTCAGAATCTCTAAGCATGATCTTAAAGTCATGAGAGAATTGTTAATATTTCCTGGAAGAAGGAAACTTGTCTTTCAATAAATTACAATAAAAAAGTTGTATGAAAATGAGTAAAGAGTAGATTTAAATTCATTCACGAACCTGCTTCTCGCAATCGCTGTCCAGTATTTTTGGTGCGATTCGTTCTCTCGCTTCCAGCCAAATCTACCAGTGACAATTGACTGATACAAACGACTCGCTTGTCTTGAATCGCCTGCTCGCCTTCACAATCCAAAGGAGCCTAAGCAAATAGTCAATAATTAAATAAAACCAACAAAATTAACCAAAAATTAAACTGTACGCGCGCTTAATAGTCATATTTCTTATTTCAACGATCTAATTTTGAAATTGTAATTTCTTATTAAAAGTACAACACTTTTAAATTGAAATGAATTTTGTAATATTTACCCAATAAAATATTGAAACATCTTTTAACCCTTAGTTGGCATTAGGGGTCACTGGGACCCCACGCTTTTCTCTGAAAGTCAACTTTAGTCAAATTTTTTTAAGTATTTAACAATTTTCTTTCGCTGAATAAATTATACAACAAGAAAGTTTAACTCTTGAACTTCAAAAAAGTTCTGATGCGTGTTTTTGAAATAACGCTTAGTTTTCGCGATATAAATTGCCTGACCCCTTATGCCAACTTCGTAATTCTGGGGAGGTGTGCCAACTAAGGGTTAAATATTAACAATTCTAAAACATTTAAAAGGTTTGAAATAAAATTTAATAATATAATGTTTGAAAAATCAGTTTTTATAATTACAACTTTTCTCATTATCATAATTCATAGTTGATGCATGATAGAAAAAGATTCGTTTCGAAACGAATCGGTTGACCAAGAATAATAACATACCACGTGCGTACGAAACGCTTGATTTCTTTTTATTTGTCTAACACATTTTCTTTACCTATATCATATTCCTTTAAATAACATAAATTATCTATTTGATTTTATTGAATAAATTTAAAATAACTTGTAACTTAATATTCAATGTGTATTGAGTAATTAATGTATAATAATTAAATTAAACGCGATGAATAATCTCAAAGGCTCTAAATTACTGAATGTTCATAATCATGATCATGACACTTTCTTCATCAACTTTAAATATTAAATATAATTTATTAATTTTATAATTATGATATATGATTTGGGTGAATACATTATGTTGACAGATTAAAAAAGAGAAATAGTGCGCTACACGCGCAAGTGATTGCTGCTAATATTATTACTGAAGTGATGGATTGATGCACCAATTTATCGTTTAAAAAATTCTCGCGTGCTTGAGCAACATTTTGGTTTATTTGATTCGATTTGATTCAAACTTATTGAACCATACATATGTTAATCTACTGTCATATTTTTAAACTTCTCAGATTTTTTAAAAATATCTTCTAAAATATCTCTAGATCTTCAAAAATCTATTGAAATTATTTGAAATCTTTCGTTTTATATTATATAATAAATATTTTATTTATTTCTCGATAGAATCTAAAATCTACTTTAGGTATCTTTTACAATCCCTCAAAATTGTATGAATTTTCTCGAGTTCCTCCTAAAATAGTTAGGCATCATCTAGATATGAGCAAAATATTTTGAAATCTCTTAAAATACTGTTGAAGTCCAAAAATTTGTCTCCTTTTCTCTATACCTTTAAAATTAACTCTATTTCACAAGGTTTAATAAATATCCATCCTTACAATTTAGAAAAATTATTATTTTCTACTTTTTTTAATCTTTAAACTTTTCGAATTTAACAATATTAACTTAATTCTGTGAAACATTAGAAATTTTGCGAAGTTTAGTGAAATTCAAGTTACATAAAAATATAAATACATGAAAAGGAAGCACTCTTTTATAGAGTAGATTTAATAAAAGCTAAATAAGTGAAAGTTTTTCCAATAACTGTAATTCTAGCTTTTTAAGCAAACATGCTCTAGAGAGTTAAAAAATTATACAAATAAGTTTAACACCCCTCTATAATAATTAAAAATGACCGAATTGATTTTATTTTATAAAGAAAATCTGTACGGTAAAATTGAAATAAATTCTCCTTTATGTGCTTTATTATTTCCCAAAATTACAGATTATTTTATTTATTAATCATTGCAATTTTAATGATTTATTGTTTTCAAATTTAGTTCCTGATTTTATATACGACGTAGAAAAATATATCTAAATTACAAAAACCATTGAAATTTACATGAGATTGTTGCCTTTAAATCCGACTTTTTATCTGTAAAACTTCAAAATGCTTTTATTATTATTTCAAAAATCCATATTATGCACTGGAAATTCGTTTAATACTTTGAAAATGTTCTTTTGTTAAAGAATTTTCATTATTTTGAATAAGAAAAATTATTTAATTTGTTCTTAAAATGCAAATGTTCTTTTTTTCAAGAATGTTCATGATTTTGATTAGGGAAAATTATTTAATTTGTTTTTAAAATGCAACTTTTTCCACAAACATCATTATTACTAAAAAATGAACAAGTATCTAAATAATTCGGGTTTTTGACGTCTCAATTTAAAAAAATTAAAAATACGTTCCCTGAACGAATTTCTTTATCCTGAAATGAAGAACAACTTGGCTTAGAATAAATCCACTGCACACAAAATTTCAAGGTTTAGGACTCATGTGAGAAGATATATTTTCTTTAAAATTATTAATGTACGAGTAGAAATATAAAATTTGAAATTCAAAACTCAAAAGTTTGACTGCAATGGCTTTACTTTAAAGAAGGTTATGGATTTACAAAAATAATTCTTATAATTTTTTAACATATTAAACAAATAAATTTTTAGAAAATCACAAAAACTTGCAATTTCAAATACGATTCGAAACTTAAGTGTCACTTATTACGAATTTAAAAAAAATCAATTTTCAATTTAAATAAACAGATTACGATTTCAAATTTCAGTCAACCATACTGCTAGTTTTATGTATCAAACTTAATAATTAAATTTTCTGTAAATATTTTAAAACATTCTTTAGAATGCCGTCGAAACATTCGCTCATAGGTCAATCCACTCACTTTCGTCTAAACCAAGTTGCGAACATATTTAAAAAAATATAATCTTCAAATATAATATATGAATTATTTATATTTTATTCGTAAATCGCATTAAAAGGTGCTTGGGTGCAGGCAAAATAGCCCTTTCAACCCATATTTATTCGAAATTATTCAGGTGATGTTACAGCGATAGATAATACTTTAAATTTTCTATTCTATTGCTTAAATATTAATTTTAAATGAAAATACACGGTTTACCAGGGGTTTCGGGGATCTCCTGAATGGCTGTCGGGTAAACCGAGGTCTCTCAAACGTAAACAAGTCAGAGCCGTATGAAATATTTCTGTTTGATTTTTGTCACGAATGAAAAATATTTTTAAAAAAATAAGTTTAATTTAACGTTTACTTTACTGTTAAGTTTTATTTAGTTATTATTTATGAATTATTATATATAACATATAACCAAAACACTGAAAACGAACTGATGCGCGAGCCAACGGAATTCTATTGCGCACTTTGTTGCTACGGTACTTGCGCAACTCCGCTGAGCTCCGAGCTCAGCTTTCTCGTCCCCTTGGACCCCTCACCCATGAAAAAAATTCCTGGAACTGGTATCCCGAGGCCCAATAAACCGAGGCTTCAGTGTAATAGCTAAAAAGAATATTTGAAGTGGCATGTCGAAATGTGTATTCTTACAGATATTTAAAGCTTCACTGTTTTGGTATTCGCTTTTCAGTTAAAACCCATAAAAATTTCGGTTTCGGTTTCCTCTTTTCGGCTAAAATCCATAAATATTTCGTTTTTTTTTCGATTTTTAGTTGTTTTAACTATAAGAATAAGAAAAATAAGTTATTAGGCGTTAAAATTACAAAATTTTTTCAGCAAAAAATTTCTTAACTTTTAATTGAGATACGTGAAAAATTGGTAAACATCTACTGGATGAAGAAAGATATAAATAGTTATAGATAATCAAAGCTGTATATAATTTTTTGGCATATAAATAAAAGGTTATTAACAGAAAAAACAATTTTGAGCTCTACATTGTGTGTGTCTAAAAAATGTTTTCAAATACTTTATTCTATCAGAAAAAAAATTACGAATAAAATATAAATAATTCATATATTATAAAATGAAAAATCAGCGTTAAATAGACCAAAATAAATGAAATTCAAATTACAATAAAAATTATAATAAAAAATTGCCGATAAAACTGGTCGAAACTTTATTATGGGGTTATAGATAATCTCTTTTAATTCTGAAAAATTTTCATTTCAAAGTATTTAAAATAAATTCTTTATTATATAAATCTATATTTCCTATATATTAAACATTGAACTTTATTGCGCTTTAAATATTATAAAAAATCTTTGATAAAACCGATACATCCTTTATTTGATAAGGGTTTCGGTTTCTATGGATCGGTTATTAAGGATTTAAAATAACGGTTTAGGTTTCAGATTTTAAAATATTTTTCTTTTGGTTTCGGTTTTAGTTTTTCGAGTTTTAAAAATACCGGTTTTCGGTTTTACTCCCTGCTTTAGATACTACTTTGAAAGTTACCAGGATTATTGTTCCCCAAAATTTGTTTCCAATTGCACCAAAGATGTGTCCACAATTATTTCTATTTAATGGAAATGAATCCGAGAAATACGTATAAAAGGTTATAAACAGCACTTTTCACTAACTCGTAACTTTTTTCTAGGTAACTTGAAAACTATGGGACTTGGATCATATCTAAGTTTCGTCAAAATAAACACTCTCTTGAAATTTCACGAGGGGTACTGTGCTTGGTTAAAAAAAAAATTTCATTAAAAAATTTACTCGCGAAAAGGTTATTTCCAAATAGATTACATTATGCGTTAAAGATAGTAAGAAAATCAGTAACTAATAGTATCATTGAACAAAATTTTGAAATTAAAAAAAGGAATAGTCTAACGGTACTACTTTTTCCTATTAACTTCAGTGCTTAACGTAATCCTTTGAAAAATAACCTTTTCACGAGTGAATTTTTTGAATTAAATTATTTTGAAAACCAAGCAAAGTACCCTCGTGAAATTTGAAGATTTTCACGAAACTCAGATATAATTCAAGTCCCATATTTCTCAAGTTAACCAGAAAAAAGTTACGAGTTAGTGAAAAGTTATAACCTTTCATACGAATTTCCCTGATTCATTTCTATTAAATGGAAATAATTGAAGACTCATTTCCGGTGTAATTGAAAAACAGATTTTGGGGAAAGATAATTCTGATAAGTTTCAAAATTTTATCTAAAGTACTTTGTTTACAGTGAAGCTTTGAATATCTGTAAAAGTACACATTTCGACCTGCCACTTCAAATATACTTTGTAACTATTATTTTCATTTAAAATTAATATTTAAGCAATAGAATAGAAAATTTTAAGTGTTACCTATCGCTGTATCATCATCAGAGTAATTTTGAATAAATAGTTTTCTATTTTAAAGACTTTTAAATATGGGTTGTAAGGGCCATTTTGCCTACACCCTAGCACCTTTAAAAACGATTTACGAATAAAATATAAATAATTCATACATTTTGAGGGCAATTGCCAAAAAGTTGACCATATTAGACCACGAAATTTCCGAAAAAAATAAATATTCCATGCCGCCTAAAATATTTTTTTAAAAACATTTCCAACCCAAGAGAGTATGAAAAAATGAAATAGAGAGATCAAGGAATATATTTGTTCGTCACTGTATTAACAAAGTTCGCAATGTATGACCTTCGATCTTTTCAAAATAAATATTTGAATAATCTTTTAAAAATATTCCAAGAACAGGTAAAAATTATTAAAAATATGGAAAATATCTGTGATTGCGCGATTTATTTGATATTAATTTCACAGCTATCCTCTCTTTTATTAAAATTTTGAATTAATAGTTCGATAAATATGACATTTTGTAAAGCATATTGTGCAAAAATAGTAATTATTATTGACAGCTATTTGGAAATACTGATGAGAAATCAATGTTCAACTCTATTAAAATCTTCGTTATCCTAAAATTAACAAATCTGCGTCGTATTTTGAATAGTTTGAATCACGATCTTCGAGTTTCATCTTAAAATCGTAAAACCTGACACAAAACTTGGGGACAGATTTTAGAGCGATTTTTAGCATATTTAACTTAAAATATTCAACTTATCACTCCATAACCATATTTTTCAACTCATTTCAAGCAATGTTCATAAGCCCAAATTATTAAAGAAAATATTTTTTATATTATTTAGCAATTTTATATTTTAAATTTGTAGCTTGGGACTTTATGTAACTAGACATTTTTCAAACATTTTTTTGTATAATTTCTAACCGAAGTCGTCTAAAATTTTGAAACTTTCCTAAATTGTGTCCTGATGTTAGTATTTTGTTCAGATATATTTGGAAAAAATTAATCACAGGAAATGTGAAAAATGGTAGGGACTTAAAATAGTCAACTTTTTATCAATCACCCATAAAATGAAAAATCAGCGTTAAATAGACCAATGTTAATAATATGTGAAGATTATATATTTTTAAAATATGGTCGCAACTTGGTTTAGACGAAAGTCAGTGGATTGACCCAGTTAATAAATTAAAATAGGTTTAAATAAATTATACCTGAACGAGTCTTGTCGTGAACACACTGTGGGACCTGCTGGATTCTGCATTGAGTGCAGTATGTGCAACTCGTCGTCTACGTTGTCCTCTTTGAAAAACTTCAAAAGCTTCTTCTGTGCTTTTGACCTCAACTTCCGTCACGGCGTGGACGTACATATTTTTATTACCATCTTCTCGAACGATTTTACTCTGTAGAGTCCTGAAATTACACAAATAGGTTAGTTTGTTTAAGAAATAAAAGGAATTAATTTAAAGTTTTCAGTTTTAAGATTTTAGGTGTTCACTTTGCTCTAACGTCGTCTTCTTCCAGCAGATCGTATACGCTGTTGTTATAAATTTCAACATATGTAACAAACACAGCATAAACGTTATCTGGATCCACCTGGAGCACCTGAGATTCTTCTGCCGCTCGCAGAATCATTGGATTACTGTCACTGTCACTATCAGCTTTGCGCCTGAAAAGTTTTTAATTAGTTTGTAAAATAACCTTAGCTGGAATATTTCTAATTATTGGGAAGTATTTAATAGGGCGGGCCGAAAATAAAAAATGTTTAGTTTTTATGTCAGGATAGGAAAAATCTTTTATTCACACTCGACCGAAATGGACACCTTTTGCCCCTGAAAATAGGGGCGAAAGTAGCATATATTTCCCGTAAACTGCATTTGCGGGGCGAAAGTAAACATACCCGCTTTTCAGGGCCAAAAGGTGACTACGGTCGAGAGTGGAATAAAATACTATATGCAACACGGGACGAAAGTAGATTTTTCCCTCGGGTAATTACTGCCCTCGCGCGGGAAAAATCTGCTCTTTTCGCCCCTTGTTACATAATGTACTATTTTTCAAAAATAGGTACAAAAATTATATAATACAAATAATACAAAAATAGGTTTCCATGATTTTTTGTAGATTTTTAAAATGATACCTTCCGTTAGCGGAAATGAATTGAAGTTGAAAAGTTGGAAAACATTGATTTTTTCAATATAACACGATATTATATTTACATTTCCCTTTCGATTATCTTCTCTTGGTACAAATTGATTCATTTTAGTATAGTAATAGATTTTTTAGGAACATGGATAAAGGAACATTAATAAAGTTACTCAAAATCAATATTTTGCAATAAAATTGGGATTTAGAAGTTGAACAACAGAGGTAAAAAGTCACAAAAATTAGTTTTCTAAATATTCTTTTCTGGGTTTTTTTTGCAACTTTTTTTGCAACATACCAAATTCTGAAAGGAAATTTCAAAATATTCTAAAATGTATTTTTGGGACATCATAGAGTAAGATACTATTTTTCAAGATCATCAAATTGTCATATTCTGAGAGCGATTTTTCTATGTTTTTTGTATTAATTACAATTATAATTAGGTATGTTCTCTCTAAATATGAATTAGTCAAACGCTACTAATGAAATAACGGGAAGTCTTCCACCAATTGAATTAATAAAACTAATAAGTAGTAGGAAACTACTAATTTTTAGTCACAGTTAAAAATTATATTAGTAACGTTACTAATTGAATTAGTAACTGTTACTAAATGAATTAGTAGATTTTGACTAAAAATTAGTAATTTTATACTAATCATTAGTAAAAATGCTTACTAATTCAATTAGTGGAAGATTTCTGTTATTTCATTAGCAGTTTTTGACTAATTCAGATTTAAAGAGTTAATATAGAAATTTATAAATATAGATGTTAACTTAAGCTTAGAAAAACTCTTTGAAAATTCTTACATCTGGTTTAAATTTTAACTGAAGAATTCTTGATACTCGGTATCATTTAAATTGTATTATTTAAACATTTTAATTAACCAAATCACGACATCATGTACAATTTTTCTAGTCATTTTGTGAAATAGGAGTGTTTTATTAAGTTTAAGATATGTCTAGATTATTTTTAATAGTTTCATTCAAAAATTTAACTATATTTTTATATTAAATATTACTTATCAACTATTTAAATAAAATGTACCCTAATTATATGTGATTTCATATCATTTTTCGAATTTTTAATTCCATGACGTGTAATATTTGTAAGTTTTTTTGAAGTTAATCCAAAAACAGAAAAATTGCTTTCAGGATATGCCAATTTTATAATCTTAAAAATAGTATTTTACGCTTTGATGTCCCAAAAATAAATTTTTGAATATTTTGATATTTCCTTTCAGAATTTAATATGTTATTATGTTCTAAAAAACCCCAGAAAAAAATTTTGATATTTCCTTTCAGAATTTGATGTTATTATGTTGTAAAAAAAACCCAAAAAAATATTTGAGCAAAAAAGTTTTGCGACTTTTTACCTCTTTTGGTTAACTCCAAAACACCAATTTTCTTGCAAAATATTGATTTTGAATAACTTTATTAACTTTTCAAACCTCTTTACTTCATCAATGCTCCTAAAAAATTTGTTATTATATTAAAATGAATAAATTTATACCAGAAGAAGATCGAAACAGAAATGTGAATATAACATTGTAATATATTGAAAAGATCATTGTTTTCCAACTTTTCAATTTCAATTCATTTCTGCTAACGGAAGATATAATTTAAAAAATCTACAAATAATCATGAAAACCTGTTTTTGTATTAGAAAAAGATTTTTCCTATCCTGAGCCAAAAACTAAAAAATTTTTATTTTCGGCCCACCCTAATATTTAAACTGGAAATACTGACGTTCTCATCTTCCCATTTCGAGGAGTCGTCAATCCAGCATGAAGTTCATTTTGCCTGTCCAGCATGGCATCAGTTTCACTCTGCACATCGAATCCATTCAGTTTGTCTGGCTTAAATACAAACTTTTTCGCTTGATAATTAGCGATACTATTAAAGATAACATCCAAAGACCGAGGCATAATTCCACTGTCCTGTTGTTCTCCAGTCATAGTGTAGGTTTTTCCACTTCCCGTGACTCCATACGTGAATAGTAAACTATTCCTGCCTTGAATTAGATTTTCGACCAGAGGAAGTGCAACTATGTTGAAGACTTCTCGCTGTGGAACGTTTGGTGGAAAGACACGAGTGAAGGTTGTTTGGATTTCCTTGCTCGATGCTGAGCGAAAGTTTGTCGCTGATTCTGGAGGAGTGATTATTATTGTTGAATCCGAAATTACTTTCATACAAGACGTGTCTGTTGCAAACTGCATCGGTCGCAGACGACAATAAACTTGGACTGGGTCTTTGGACTGCATGTTATTGTTGTTGAATCTGGTTCGACTGATCGGCTTTCGAACCGAGGTCGGTGGTTTCGAGCGTCTGAAATATTAAAATTCACATATATGTTTAAGAAGCTGGCTTCTTCCTACTTTATATAATAAAAAAACAGGCAAAAGGGAGTAATTCTTCAAAAGGAGTTACTATTTCCCTTTATTCTGAAAATTCTTCTCCACTTAATAAAATAGATTCTGTTTATAGCAAAATGCGTTTAAAGTAACTTTAATACTCGTTTTTGTCTTAAGAGACACATTTTCTAAATAAAATCCCATTTCCGCCCTTCGTTTACAAACTGTCAGACGCAATTATAGGTTAAAGTAAAATTTTATTTTCTGCACTTACGCGGACTTCATCTTTTCCTAGTATTGCGGCCTGCGTACTTGAGGCGGTTTTAAACTACAAAAAACTTCTTATGAGTTAAATATCATATTTTTTAGTTTTACAAGTGTCACTTCCACATCACGCTTTCATAAAGTCGTTACATGTCGTTACACAACACAGCTTCGAATTTTAAGTCCGCATTTTTATGAGTACCCTCTGGCGGAGAAAAGACGAAATTGACAAGCGCTTGCGCAGTATTAGGACTACGTTAAACAGCAACTCGATTCGTTCTGCGAAATTTTGTCTATTTTATTCATCAAAATATTTCTTAGCTCAAAATTCAGTGAACTGAAACATTCTCTGGCTTCAATTTGTGTCGATGCTGTACATACCGAAGATGAAAACTAGTTTTGAACAATATTTTTGTTTTGAACGGACGGTTCTTGATTAGCGTTGTGACTTTTTTTTGTATTTTCTTTCTTACATGGGTTTTAATTGAAATGTTTATTTATTTTCTGCTTCATTGTTAAAATCAAATATTTTTGGTGAGATTTAAGGTGTTTCCAGCTGTTCGTAAAAGGCTGTCGAACAATTTTCACGATCGTGACAATGGTTTTGTTGGCGGTAATTTTTTTTTATTTTTTGTGCAAAAGTGAAAAATGTATAAAAATTAGTGGTTTTTATTATTTTTTAATGCGGTGCTCCACGAAGCAAAGAGAAACTGTTGTGTTCGCGATAATACAAAGAAAAAACAATTATAAAGGAGTAGATTCATGTAAACATGAACCATATTAAATAATTTAGCTCAAAATATATGCAGGAAACGCTATCACAACAAAAAATAATATAAACCACTAATTCTATACATTCTTCATTTTTGCACAACAAATTTATGCTATTTCATTAATAGATAAATATATCTTGTTCATAAAATTCTTATAAAATAATAATTTAAACAATTTTATAAATCTCGAATTCAATAATTACCGCCAATAAAACCATTTTCACGATCGTGAAAATTGTTCGACAGCCTTTTACGAACGGCTGAAAAGATATGGTAGTACTCACCTTAAACAATAATAAATGTAATTTTGGGCAATTGAGCATATTGAAAACACAGAATAATATTGAAGTGTATAATCTTTTTAATTAGTTTACAATTATTCTAATTTAACACAGTGTAGTAAATTCTCTCTCAAGTCCAGCTCTAATTTTCGCATAAAAAACCTAAGATACAGTTTTATCGAAAGCATAACAACATATTTAAAAAATTCCATTCTATGCAAGACTATCTCTTTAATGCCTGAATGTCTGGTCTTTTGTGTGTTCCATCGCAAAACGGTCTATTCGAAGTCTGTTTGCAATTACAAAGCCAATAATCTTTCGTCTCCGGAACTACGAAACGGATCGGCTTGATTTTTATTTTCAAGAAAACATTTTTATGAGTACCATCGCATAAAGGTTGGCCTTTGCTCTGTCCACAAAGACACCAGGAATAGTTTCTTCCAGCCTCCAGACGTAACTTAAATGGCTTTTTATCATATATCACCCCATTTACTGTCTGGGTATTTGCACTATAAATGTCTTTTAACGGATTTTTTGGTATTTCTAATTCGTCAGGTTTACTGGAATATCGAGCAACCTGAAATTAAAATGATTTTTGAGGTTAGGATTTTTGACCAACTTTTTAAAAGTTGTAACGGTAGAAACTGATCTCCTAATAATAAACAGATATTTATCCGAAGCTGTTTCAAACCTCAAAATGAATGTTTATTTGTTTATCTAATAAATAATCGAAATATCGTGATCTGGAAATAAAATCTCTAGGTTATGTTTCTTTGTTATATTCTCCAATATTTCGAGTAAGACTTGATTCAACATGATTTTTAAAAACAATACAATTTAGAGTACTTACAGATCTTTGGCTCCATCCTGCAAAGCGATTACATCGCTGCAATTTCTTAATAACGGAGGTTAAATTCATTTTTTAATTGCAAGGGGATAGAATTGCAAATACAGTTTACGAAGGTTTCTTCTTTATCATCAATAGTTAGGTCCATTGTGGTTCGCAATTTCGCCACTAGAGACGGTAGTTTCATTTTATCATTTTCAAATTTGAATTTAAAAAAAAGAATAGAAAATATAAAAAAAGAATTAAAAAAAAAAAAAAAAAAAAGAATTAGTTTGGGCAAAAAGAATGTATTGAAATTGATTAAGTTGGTTTGTATAGAAGAAGTGATTTATTTTGTGCAAATTACTATTAAATTATAACGTCTTTGGGAAATATAAACGATAAAAATCTCTAAATCTAAATATAGTATTTTCTTTAAAAAATTGGAATTTTTTAAGTTTATATTATTAAATAAATAAATAAGAGGCAATTTTTTCCCTTTCCTTTTGAAAATTTAGACTTTCAGGTTTGAAGCAGCATTTTAATAATTGTCCAAAAGTTCTTCATAAAATTTGAAGTTTTTGGGCGTCAATTATTCTGCCGTGTAAGTGGTGAAAGACGTATCTGCAATTTGAATAAGTCACCTGTCAGTTTTTCGCATCAGAAATAAAATTCATAAAGTCTTTTCTTTTTGACTTGTTCTATAAGCATGAATTCCTTTTAAAATGTTGTAGTGTCGAAGCATGTTGTAGTTGTCGAAGCACGATCGAAACGTCAAACAAAATCAATCTGTGAGACCTCACAGATGATTTAATTGTCAATAAAAATTCTTGGACCAGTAATCAACAATATCTCTCCATTTGAAATAAAACATCAAATTATAAGCATGAATTTTGCAATATGCTATACATAATAGGTGATACAAATCTGATCATAAAGAGAAGACTTTATGAATTTTTTTTTCAGACTCGAAAAAGTGACAGGTAAGTTATTTTGCATGAAAAATTAAGTGAAAAAGCCTCATGTATTTTCTGAATTTGTTTAAAATTCAACTTGTATTCTTTTGACTCCACCTTTGAATTATTTTGAATTCATCTTATATTCTTTGAATTTATTTGAATTCTTTTGAATTCTCTGAATTCTTGAAATTCTTTTGAATTTACATTGTATTCTTTGAATTCTTGAATTTAGGTGTACATCAAAATTGCTAGTGATTAACCCCTCGTTTCAAAATCAGTAAATTTTCTAACTGAATATTTGCATGTGACAACAATATTTGCAACTGAATATTGCACAATATTGCATATTATCTATTATCCACAAGTCTTTTTCAACTAAAAGGTTATTGAAAAGCTGGATTACTCGGCATTTTTCTTGTAGGGCATGATTGTCTGATGACCCACTAATATTTTTAGTTCATGAGGCTTTTTCACTTAATTTTCATACAAAATAACTTACATGTAAGGAAAATTAAAAATTTAGCAAAAAAATTTTCAATTTAAAAATTTGAATTTTCTTAAAAAACCTTCCAACGATTATTTTAATTTTGTGCTTAAATTATCTGTATATCATCACAGACTTGTATTCCGCAAAGTACCATTGAGTAACTAGACTTTTAGGTTGAACTTGGTCGGACTCACTGTGGTTGATTAATTTTCAATAATTTTATGAATAAAAAAGATTTATTTATAAAATTATTTAAAATAATTCTTGGTTTAATAAGAATATTGTTTAAAAAATGATGTATTATTCTTTTATACAAAAGTAACATATTGTTACTATCGATTAAACTTGACATTTGTTAGAGATTAGATAAATGATTCATTCAACAATAAGCCACGTGGAAAATAAAAAAACAAACTTTTATTTGCTTATTATCGTAGGATTGATTATAGAATCTAGTATTTATTTAACGCCTGCACAGACTGTGACGTTTAACAGTTTTGAAAAAAGGAATGGATTCCCCTGCGACATAAAAAAAAAAATAGATAATATGTAATATTATGCAATATTCAGTTGCAAATATTGTTGTCACATGCAAATATTCAGTTACAAAATTTACTGATTTTGAAACAAGGGGTTAATCACTAGCAATTTTGATGTACATCTAAATTCAAGAATTCAAAGAATACAATGTGAATTCAAAAGAATTCCAAGAATGCAGAGAATTCAAAAGAATTCAAATAAATTCAAAGAATAAAAGATGAATTCAAAATTATTCAAAGGTGTAGTCAAAAGAATATAAGTTGAATTTTAAACAAATTCAGAAAATACAAAATAAATTCAAAAGAATTCAAAGAATTCAAAAGAATGCAAAGAATGTAAGGTAAATTAAAAAGAATTCAAAGAATTCAAAGGATTGCAAAAGAATTCACAGAATGCAAAAGAATTCACAAAATTCAAAAGAATTCAAAGAATTCAAAAGAATTCATAAGAATTCAAAGAATACAAATAGAAGTCAAAAGAATTCAAAGAGTACAAGATGAATTCAAGAAAAATTTAGAAAATACAAAATGAATTCAAAAGAATTCAAAGAATTCCAAGGAATACAAAAGAATTCACAGAATTCAAAAGAATTTAAAGAATGCAAGGTGAATTCAAAGAATACAAGGTGAATTCAAATGAATTCAAAAGAATTCAAAGAATACAAGATGAATTCTAAAGAATACAAGTTGAATTTAAAAAAATTCAGAAAATACAAAATGAATTAAGAAGAATTCAAAGAATTCAAAGAATACAAGGTAAATTGAAAAGAATTCAAAGAATTTAAAAGAACACAAAGGATTAAAAAGAATAAAAAAGAATTCAAAGAATTCAAAGAATACAAGGTGAATTCAAAAGAATTCAAAAGGATTTAAAGAATTCGGGAACAAGTGTACTCCTGAATTCAGTAGTCGTTAACCCCTCGTTTTGGAATTAAAATCTATATCAAGAACTCACGATATTTTTCTGCGATAAAGTAATAAATAATTTCATAGCTGTTCATAGAACCATAAATTCGAAATAATAATATTTAAGTACCTACTGTAGAGTGAGGCTCGTAGGTACAACTTTTACGTATTTTTTTTAGGTTTTTTTTTAAACTTTATGTTCAAGATAAAAATTTTCAGATTTTTAATTTTTTCAGATAGTTAGAGGACTCAATTCTGAAGAGAAATAAATAATTTTTAGACTTGAAAATCATTTTCCACTTACTAATTATTATTGTTGAAAAGTTGTACCGGCGAATTTTTAAATAGGTATAACTATTGTTTTTTTAAATGTTTTAAATTGATAAAACAATTTTTTAATACTGAATTTCTACACTAAGAAAAAAATACTTTTGAATCTGTAAAATATGCTATTACTGTCTGCCAAAAGCAGATGCTATAGATTTCAAGTAATATGCTCTGGAATTTATAGCATCGCTGTTGAATCAAAATCTACTATTTTTAAATCAAAGTTTACCGATTTGAATCAACAGTGATACTGAAAATTCTATAATATATTATTATAATTCAATAGCATCTGCTTTTGGCATATCGCAATAACATGTGCTATAGATTCAAAAGTATTTTTTTCTCAATGTATTTAAAATCATTATTTAACTATTCGAGAATACTTTCTTATATTAAAGTATGTAGAAAAACACGGGCAACCGAGAATTTTTTATCACTTTTGAAACTATTGAACTGATACAAAGTTTGGAGGTCTAACCAATTTTTTAAAATGCACCCATATATTTAAAAATTCTTCAATGCTTGTACAGAGGTCGCATAAAATTCCACCCTCATCCTCAGTAAAGTAGAAACCCTTCTGCATTTTATATGCTAGGAGATTATTATTTTGATTCTCATTATCGTATTAAAAAACATACTTAAAGAGAGTTGTAACTTTTATCCCCACCATACGCGAAGAGCCCTACTCTAATGTACGTATTAAAAATAAAATATCGTATAGTTTTTTAATTATAAATTAATAAAAAAAATATGCAGGCTTGGTTTTCTATTTTCATTAGAAATATATGAATAAGGAAATTAAATTAAATTTATTGAACTGACATTATTCGTGCCTCATTATATTCATTAAGGATAATTTCGAGATATTTGCTCTCAGAACTAATGGATAAAAGAGGGTCGAATAGAAATTTAAGATTCTTTTTCTAGTTATTTTTTTAAGGATTCTTAAAAACCAATTAAGATGATATCGAGAGTTCCACAAAACTCAGTCAAAAATCCATCTCTCCTCACCTTAATTTTTTTCTCTTTTTTTTGTAACTTTAATTTTTAAAACTTAAAAAAATTTAACATGAAAACAAAAAATAAATGCCTAACTGCGTAAATAATATTTATGTGAAATTGCAATAATAAATGTTAAAAGTTCCTTTTGCTGCAAATTGAATACAAATTTTGTTTACTCAAAAGGTAAACATGCGTAAGCGAAAATAATATTTGCATTAAATATACTTATTTATTGTGTACTTTGAAAACTGTTCTTATGTGGATTTATATTCTCGAAATAAATTTATTTCATGCAAGCATTTTCGCTACTGTATCACTGATCAAGAGATATGCGAATATTTTTTGTAGAAAGCACACGGACACATGCCTGTGCATAATTTTAATGGGGCACAAAATTTATTGAGTCTCTAATCGTTTTATTCTTGATCCGACTAAGAGATAAACACCTACGAATTATTATAATTTATTGAAAATTTGTTGTGACCTGTAACAACTGTTGAATTAAGCAAAAATGGCCAATACTTATTAACTTCTTTACATTCTCATCATCATATGAGAAGGTATTAGATTTGTGTAAAATTTGACCCCCCCGTTTTTGTCAAATGTCGAC
>JBAGKK010498279.1:0-15052 GCA_037177015.1 Euceroptres primus
CATGGACTTAGAAGATATGACCATCAAATTGGGAATAATCAAATCCTTTTTACCCACGGACACAAAGCATTAGAATACTTACAAATGTTTCCAAATGGACTCTGACAACTTCGTTGGCTTATGGATTTAAATGAAATAGATTGAATTACAGTACCATATAATAAGGCTAAAATTTACGTTTAACTAACAAATAGGAAAATTCACATAGCAAAATCTTTAAAATAAATTAATTATCCTAACCTATAAAACCATTAAAATACAACTATAATGAGTTTCAAACATCTAATTTTTCAGGCCTCAATCAGTGAAAAAAATGTAAAAAAGGTCCTCAGTGAAATTGAACACGGAGAATACATAAAAGTTTTGGAAGGTTTAGAAACTGAAAAAATGAATACGTTGGAAGCAACATTTGTACCAAAATTGGCTAAATTTTATCTCAAACTATTTACAGAGGCGAATTTTGAGCCATTTTGGCTAGTCCAACACCACATAAAAACAGAAAACCCACTTGTCCTTCAAGATCCTTGCAGGACTGCTCTAGGTTATTCAAGAGTACAAAAACAACAAGTAAATTATCAACTTAACGCAAGGCGGGATAGTGGTCATTAAAGTGGTTTCCTTCCACCCAAACTTTAGTATGGAAACTATCCGTAATTTTCACAACCCTAAACTACCAGATAGTCGCACTAACACCTTAATTCAAAACTATCAAGGAAATACAAAACAAAATTAATGATGTCTCACATTTATCCATTAAGGACCGGAGGGATCTTCACGCTCGAATAAAAATCAACCCTAACGATACCCTGAAAACGTTTAGCTCCTACAATTAAGGTATCAGAAACAACATTTTTAAATTTACTAAAGAAATTATTCCCAAAAGGTGAAGAACAAGACATGTTATTCTATCCCAAGGGAATCATAATTGGCAGCAAAACACTAAAAGAATCATGCGAAAACAATATTGGAAATCTTTCATAGTTTTTATGTCAACAACATCACCATAATAGTAACCAGATGTAAAATTTTCCTAGATAAATTGGGTATCCATGGTTTCCTAACCACCGAAATGAATTATCCACCCGTACCAAACACAGAACCAATTTACTCAGGACAATTGATTTTATACTTTCAAGTTCTAAAAGATCAAGTCCGAACAACCTTGGCAGAATATTGTTGCCATAATATAAAATTTATTGCCAAGTCATCAAAATTATTTCAAGAAAATGAAAAAGACTATGAGAATTATGAGAAAACATGTTTAGCCATAATTCATGGGATCAAAAGATTTAACCAAAGCATATGAAATAACTGAGTCCTATTTCCTAATGGACACAAAGCCTTGGAATGGCTAACAATCACAAGATTAATAGATCCAAAATTGGATCGATAGTTCCTGGATCTAAATAACATGAATTGGGACTTAAAAGATTTTTACATTGCATGAATTGGAAACATGTTTAGCCATAATTCATGGGATCAAAAGATTTAACCAAAGCATATGAAATAACTGAGTCCTATTTCCTAATGGACACAAAGCCTTGGAATGGCTAACAATCACAAGATTAATAGATCCAAAATTGGATCGATAGTTCCTGGATCTAAATAACATGAATTGGGACTTAAAAGATTTTACATTTGATGAATTGGGAATTAAAAGATTTTTACATTTTTCTTTTCCTCATACCAATTAAACATATAAAACTATTTAAACGAATTCACCTCTGTCCTTTTAACACCATTGAGGACGATGTCGATTTCAAGGCGGGAGGGTGAATAATATAAAAATAAAATTTACACTCGTTTTATTTTTAGCACTTGTTTAAAATTATTTATTCGATTTTTCTCAAGTTTAAAATTAACTCCTTGTATTTAAATAAGCATTTAACCTTTATTAAATATTGCTTACAGATTCACCATGATCTTCAAGACGCTAATACTCTGGACAATATTTAAAATATTAGGATTTACCCATGGAAACCCTACAGCCTATGAAACCGTCACAATAAACAAGAATCCAGGAATATTTTATGAAATGATTAGGACCATACGCTTCACCAGGACTTATTGGCGTCTAACTATCTTCTTGGACCTCGGAAGACTACAAAATCACCTGCCCTTCGAATCACTAAAAAGAGAATTAAGTTCAGTACATTCTGGTTACGTGGAAACTTTATCCCAACCATGTATCCCTGAAATAAGACCTAATATATTACAAAGAAAGATAACTCAAGCCGAAAACATTTTCCAAGAAGCCACAAACTTATTGAAGGATATAGAAAAAGTCCCTCTAAAAGATAACAAATTACCCTCTACAATGATAAAACGTAGGGCACCCCTCGAATTCGTTGGATCGGCTCTAAGACCAATTTTTGGGATCCTAACTTTTGAGAACGGAGAAACATATAACAAAGCAATAGACGATCTATATAAACTCAATAAAAACTTGACACATCTACTCGGAAAACAGACACATATAATACAAGCAGACCTATGAAAATTACACGAAGAACTTTACGACCAATCTCTAATTCTAGAGTATCTCAAAACTACTTTAAATAACACTATGTATTCGATTAATAATATCTCCGAAATTCAACACAGAAACCGATATCTTAAGTATTTTGGGAGAATGGTCAAATAGATTCGAAGAAAGATTGGATCACTGCATTAAATCTTGTAAACAAGTAATTGAAATAATATTGGCAGCTAGAGAGGGAAAACTACACACATCATTATTATTAGCAGATCAATTACATGACATAAAATTTCAGCTACAATCGGCCAGCAGAGATCATGACTTCCCAATTCAAAGATCAACCATATTACCAGAAGAATTATCGGCCTTGGCAAAAACTCAAATCGGGTATCATTCAAAAAAATTATTGATCACTGCTGATATTCCTCTTTTAGAAAGAACTGTCTATATCACTTACGAAATGCATCCATTCCCAATTCATCAAAACCTAATCCACAAAGATTACTTAGCTTATATTATTCCTCGAACACCCTATCTAGTAGCTGCAGATAACCGACGATCCTATGTCTATATAGATCAGCCAAATCTCGATAAATGTTCCAGAACAATCAATTACGACATTTGTAGCATCGATCAGCCTATTTACGGAACGAATACAATTCCAAGTTACGAAAGTCAACTTTTATTAAACCCAAGTACAGAAACATTGAAATTATGTGACATTCGAGTGAAAGCAAATGCTGTTAGCCATTGGAACGCAGTCGAGACCATAGCAGGTTGGCTATATTCAACTACAGCCCCTGAAATATTAACAATTAACTGACCAGGAAATCGAGAGGAACAAACTGAAATATCTGGATCGGGAACATTACGTCTCGGCGATGGATGTGTAGCCAGAAGCACCTATATTACTTTAATCGGAATATCAATAAAAAATTCAGAAGTTGAATATTTTTACGAGCCAGATCTAACATTAAATATATCTACAATGCTTCCAACCCTCGCCAAAATCAAAGAATTACCTTACTTAAGCGAAATAATGCCAAAGAAAATTCAACACGAAACTGCAAAATGGAATACTATATACGAACGTACTTCATTGACAGAAATCGAGAAACAACTAAATGTTCTTAGTTCTCATCAACAGGTAAGTGCCAAACTCTTCAAAGCCATACTTGGAGGAATAACCTTGGCAACAATCATGGGATTGGTAATCTCAGCATATTTTACTTACCTAATAGCAATAAAATTCTTTAAAAAATAAATATATATAAATATATAAATAACTCATCCAAGACAAATAAATAAACATATTATTATCCTTAAAAATAATAATTAAAAATCTTATCTAACTTGTGCTTAACCGAAAGTAGATAAGAACCGGGATATAAATCCCGTGGGAGGTGGTTGGCCAACTACAAAAACAAAACAATTAAAAAAATATATATGATGATAAGTAAAAATAAATATCACGATTAAAAAGTTGAATATGCGACCATGCATGCAGCCTCTGCGGCATGGCATGCACACTGGACATTATTTGAGATACACTGTGCCAAGGTCGGACTACAACCTAGCAAGAAATCTGATCATCACGAATGTCCTTGCCTTCTAAATTATACAATCATCAATACTATACTATAATCTTAGTCTTCAACTTGATTCTACTTAGGAATAAATTGAAATTTATACTATCCTAAATAAGAATAATTAAACTAACTATATTTAAATAAGGGAAACTAAAACGTTTAATTAATTAATCCTTATCTTAAAGATTTAAAGAGTGGCGAATTAACAGGAACCCAAGGTAAGTATAACTGCAGTTAATTTGTTTTTTTAAAAAAAAAAGGATCAAACCCCAGCCATACATCACAATTCCTATGTTGTTTTATTATTATTATTTATTATATTTGTCTTATTACTTTATTATTACTATATTTATTATTATTATTTTTCTTTATGTTTACTATATTATTTTATTGTATCTTATTCTTATATTTTAATTTTATTATTTATTATATTATTTTATTTTATCTTATTCTTATATTTTAATATTTGTATTTATTATATTTTTTTAATTTTATTCTTATATTTTAAAATAATTATTATTTATTATATTATTTTATTTTATCTTATTTTTTATTTTATTTTATTTTATTTATTTTTATTTTATTTTATTATTATTATTTGACTTCCGGTGCGTGCATGGTAGCGAATGGTCGATGGGATGGTGTGATGGAGAATTTTCAAGTCTTAAGAAGGAAATTGGCTTTAGTAAGTGGAAGGATAGTGGAATAAAGATAAAGGACGGTATGCAGATGAAGTGAGAGTGAAGGTACGCAGGTAGAGACGGTACTTCAGAAGGAAAAGAGTTTTGCAAAATCAACACATGCGGGTTGTGAGGTTATAGTGCATATACGAGAGAAGCGAAGAAACGCATGCGCGGAATGTTGAATTGACTAGGGCAATGGATACTGTGGAGAGAAGTGCGCATCAGAGCAAAAAGGAGATTTGGGCACGTGTTTGTGAAGCAGGCTGAAGGTGCAAGTTGGCAGGGCGGTGGAGAAAAGAGATGGAGGCAGGGACACGCGAAGCAACAGTGGTCGAGCGAAGAAAGAAAGAGAAGGTACAGGGGAAATACCTAAAAGCACGCATCTAGAGTCCGCAGGAGGAAACAGCACAGGTTTATGGTATCTGAGGCGGATAAAAATTGAGAGGGCAGACTAGAGAAGCAAGGAGAACGAGAGAAGACTGAAATGAGAGGGGGCATGAAGAGTCTGGAGGATAGAAAATCGGACAGCTGATGAGAAGAAGGAAGGGCAGAAGCAGAAAAGAAGAGAAGTAATTAGGTGGTGAAGTGAAAAATAAGTAAAAAGCAGAGCAAAGTGAATTGTTTTGAGGTCGGATAGAAGGCAGTGTGGGTTATGGCGTATTGTGAACAAAGAGTGTTTGGTAGAGACTTGTAAGTGGAAAGTGTTAATAAAGCTGCGAATGATGTAAGGTATAGAGGATAAGGTAGGAAAATGGAGAATGAGAATCGACAAGAACAATGTGTGTGACGCGTAGCAGTGTAAGAGGTGAAATGGTTTGACGGAGAGGGGTTGGTGGAGAAATGAGTGAATCAGTGGGGAAATAGAAGGAAAAACTGAAGTTAAGAGACGATAAGGAGTTTGAAGAAAAAGAGAGTAAGAGTGTAAATATGGAAGGTAGGAAATGAGTGAGGAGAGTATGTAAAGTATTGTTCGCACATTTTTTTTATGCTATAACTAGGATCGGGTTGTCAAGTTTTGAAATATATAACATCGGAAGAGGGGAGACTGCGGTGATGTGAGCGGAAGTGGGTAATTGAGTAAAGGATAAGTGGAAGGATCGAAATAAAGACGCTAAGAAATGTAAAAATGAGGCGAATGATGTATAGGTAATGATAAGCGATAGAGTGGTACTAAATGGAAATAAGTGGAGAGGGCTTCCGTTTCTCACTTGCGGCGCTTGCCTATTTGTTAGGTAAGAATAAGTTTAGTTTAGGGATAAATGCAGAAAAATGTTTTGGTTATTTCGATGTAAGGGAACGAGTGAATTTGCATTGGTTTATAACGACTCTAAAACCCGTAAAAGGGAGGAGTATAATAAAGGCATTTACTTAATATTATTATTTATTATATTATTTTATTTTATCTTATTCTTATTATTTAATATTTGTATTTATTATATTATTTTATTTTATCTTATTCTTATATTTTAATATTTATTATATTATTTTATTTTGTTATTTATCCAGAAGGAACTGTCATTTTGACAGATCATGTGTAATATCTTCAATAGATATTGATTAATTTGTTATTTAATCTCCATTTGAAATCTGCAGACTAACCAGTTGAATTTAGTCAATGAGGAATTCATAATTCAATTGTTATTCAATTTGGATCGAAATAACACCTAGATAAAGACAGAATTTGATATTGTCGTTTGCTCTCGTTTAATTTTTAAATTCGAGTTCGAGTAAAATCCGCAAATATTTTAATTTTCCAACGAATATCAACTTCCAATAAAATTTATTTATAATGAAGGCAGTAAAAGCTCAGTGAGTTCTCACAACATGAAATACCCTATCCGTTCGGGCATGTTCAGTCGCCTTTAGTCCTCGATTAGTCGACTGGATTGTCTCTCTTGGATGAATCGCTAGAAATTAAGTCTAATAGGAAAGGAATGAAATAAATTTATATTTTTTTTTAAATAATTAAAATATAATTTTATTTTATTATGGTGTAAAATGTCGTTTTACGTTATCGTACATAAATCAAATAGGTTACATAAAAATTTGTTGTATTTACTGGACATAATTTTAATCTGGAATTTGTAAAAGAATACATCACAAAGAGTTTTGTCGTGGATCATTCTCGGTAAAATAGAATTTCTGATTTATCATTTAAAATCACGAATTATGTTACTATTTTTGTATTTAAATTTTTATGTACATAAGCCGTTCGATTCTGCGTCATCACGGCATTTCACTTTTTGAACCTTCCTTGTTGTGTTGATTGCCTTGGGCTTTCCCTAAATTTCGGGCACAGAGACTGTGGTTGATTTAGGTCCACAGATTTAAGTCCTTAAACTTCCTTGAAGTTGACTCTGGTCCTTGTTGAAGTAGTTCTGTAAACAAAAAAAATAATTAATAAAGGTTCAAAAGGAAAAATTACAAAAAAACAATAATGTTGTGTTAACAATTATACGAAATCGGTTTAAAAGGAGAAGCCTTTTTATATTTGACCAATTATAAATTCAGAACACTTAAAATTACAGTTTAAGATTTAAGCAATTCACATAATTCTTAGAATCAATCGTTTTAATTAAAACTCTAATAATTGGAAAGAATTATAAAAAATTGAAAACAATTAAAGAATAATTTCAATAAATCTAAAAAAAAGATTTTTAGAATTTTAAATTAACAAAGCATATAAAAATTTAGGTATTAATAATTATTTTTAATTTGAAACGCTCAAGCTTGTATGTTTTTAGTTTTGAATTTATAATGGTAAAAGTGTTCTCTTTTGAGACCTCTTAAATTTAAGGTATTTGATTGGAGACTTATATTAGCTGTTGATACTGTTGAAGACTTATACTGATTTTAACTGTTTATACTGTTGAACATTTTCATTTTGTAAAAGAAATTTTAACAGAAATCTTACATTCGCTAAAAATTTGATGTACAAAATTTTTAAATTAAAACAGTAAAATTTGAAACCATTAGTAAACTATTAAAGAAATTTTCATAAAAACTTCTCTGTTTAAAATTATATGAAAACGTCTAAGTTTGGAAGCGTTAAAATCTGAAGACTTCAAATTTTTAAGCTAATAAATTTTGAAATTTAAATCGAAAGGGAAACTTGATTATGTTTTAAAGCCAAATTTTCCTAATTAAATAATTTCTTTAAAAAAAATATATATATTTTCTTAATAAAATTAATTTAAAAATTTTAATTAAATTTAAATATATTATTATTAATTGTCGGAATAAACAAGAATTACCAATTAAGTATTTGGAAAATTTCGTTAAAAATTTTTAGCACTCAGGTTAATATTATATGATATAAAACCTACCTTTTAAATATGTCCAACACAGATTCCATGTGAAGTAAGGACATGCTACGCATAAAAAACGCGATTCATTATCTCCATGCTGGAGAAAACAATCAGGACTCCCCGACGAGGCTCCGGAAGAAAATTTATAATTCTCCAGGACACGCATGGAGTCAGGCCCACCAAGCTGGTGAATACTGATGACACTTCCTCATAGGGCTTTTCCATTTTTAACCCCCACATGACCAAAAGATGGATCCCGCCCAATTCTTCTAATTTGGGGACTCTTAACGCCAAGCTAGTAATCAATTCCGCCACCTCCACACCCACAACTTCACGCCGCACGAGGTTCCTCCTTTTTAAAACTGAAGGCCTCTTGGATGCATGACGGTTTACTCCAGACCTCCGAGACGAGGTTGAGGAACCTCTCACCTTGAGCAAAGTTCCAGGTCGTGGAACTCTAAATGACGTCCCCGATCTTGCAGCAAAAGCCGATGCCTCTGCCCTCGGACCCGCGATGGACACCCGCGGCCTATGGAAGGACGTTGAAGGATTTTGTAATACTGGCAGAGGAGCCACTCTTTGTTGCGGCTCACCACAATTTAAAAACGAAGGATTTGGAGGACCAGAGTCACCAACACTAACTCCCGTACTGTTCACCTCCACACCCACATCATTCACGTTGGGCGGACTCACGCTACACACTGTGAGCAACTGTCTTAATTCACTGTCTGCTGCAGGTCTGTCTTTGGATCTGGAAAGATCTAGAGGATCCTCTGCAGCATCCGTCCGATACAAGGTAATCACCTCGCTGTTCTGATTCAACTCGGCGGTTTCAAACTTTAAAGTAGGGATCAATTCGCAACCACCGACTGGATTACGAACAACCCTTATACGGGACTGAAAGTCATCCCGTAAACACTGGATTTCGTCGTCGCTCGAATCAATCATCGTCAAGAACTGATCAACAGCTTGCAAGTCCCTCTTTTAAACCCACATCAAGACAAAGGATCGACACCCTGGAGAAGGGGTGTCGAACACATAACTGCAAAAAACACAATGAAATAGGTTTTTCTGTAAACCAAATTCATGTCTTCAAATTATATGCTAAAAAACAGACAATCCAAGTAACTCATCTTGACCTGACATGCAATTGGTACTCTAAGGCCCTAAAATTAAAAAAGGTAGTACTCTAAAAATAAGCTAACTCAAGTTAAGGGTAGTTTCACTAGGCCATGGTCTAAGGAATTATCGAGGACGATAACGATTCTAAGGGGGAGGGGTGCTACGATCGGGTAAATAAATTTCATTTGGTTAGTTAAAATCCCTTTTATTTTATCAGAAGTAAACTGAGAGCTTGACCTGAGTGAACCCAGAATGCATCAATCTAGACGGATCCGATGAGACCGGTGTCGCACTGCATTCCGAAGTTATCTATTACCACGAGTTCTAAGAATACACTGATCGATGGATCAAGTCCCATGTGTCGAGGACCATCTTCATGGTCGTTCACGCTTCACTGATTCTGTCCCCCGCCCCTGATCGTCCTGTGACGGCCCCATCGCTCGGGCAGTCAGGGCCGCCAGACGTTGCTTACAACACGACTCTCTGCGCATTTACTTTTCTACGTTGAGAGACTATATACGCGGTCCTGAAGACTGTTCGCTCGAATAGCATTGAGTCGAGGACCGTCTACCCCCGAGCGCGGTTCTAGATCTACCGATGAGTGTATTAAGAAAATAGTAACTGATCTCTAGAACGAACAATGCGACTTGGAGAATTTAGCTAGGACCAATAGTTACGAGCAAAATCTCTCCAAGGGTCCATCTAATGAGTTCCATTTTTTAAAGGAAAAATAGCTCATTATTTTACATTGATTTATTTGAGCTCGCTTCTGGGGAGTCGCTTGGCAGGCATATCGCAGTGTACATGTGAACGCATTATACGCACACGTTGCATATGCACGGCTACACACATACTTAGCAAACAAGAGGTCGTTTCCCTCTACCATCCACACAAATATGATTTCCCACCATTTAATCACATATTACCATATCTCCGTCCAGTACTCCACACTCCATTTTTGCCAAATGCAAAAATGCGCATCTTCATCGTGGTTCCGACCACTGAATTCTGTCAGCCAAGTAAAACGTCAGACTTCCCAATCCAATAGAAATCTACCTTTCCCACTCTTAAGTAATTCCATACCTTTAGTATTTACTTAAAGCCAATGAAACAATAAGACTTTTATATAATTCTTATTTCTCCTAAAATCCACATCGATATCATTTCCCACCCTTTATTGCGGCTATAAAAACCCGTGCATCGCCAGCAGAAGCGTCTCTCTTTGTTTCGAACAGTTTAGTAAACTCGCGTAAGTTCTGAGAACACGGGAGTCCCGTCATTCGCTTCATTAAAACTCGGCTACCTTACATAGTATAAAAAACGGTTACAAAAGACGTTTTCACCAAGGTAGAATTTTCCATCAAGGAAACCGTTAAATTAGGTAAATCGGGTAAAAATTCCGTTAATGATTGTAAACGTGGTAGAAGTGTAACGACGTAAATAAATAGACAATCCGAGTAACCTGTGTAATCGGAAAAAAATAAGTTTTCTTCAGTGTGCACCGAATTCTGAACATTTCACGCAAGTATTAAATTGTATCTTAATTTTAAGCTATTTATAAAATGTTATTATTACTTTGTTCTACCATATTTCCTCCTATTTTATTTCAAAATCATGTCATAACGGATCCCGTAGATCCGATAAGGCAACGTCCCCACAGCAAATAAATATACAAGTCTTACCAACTTGTTCGAAAAAAAGCAACACCTCCAAATTGTAATTATAACGAAACGTGACACACTAGTTTTCAGGTCAGACCTAGGGGTGGTTTCAAAAAGAATTTCCAGGTAAATGTCAAAAACGACGATTTTCAAAGTACCAAAGTCCACAAAAAATTTTCGATTGAACTTCTGACCATTGGGATCACAACCGACAACCCTCCTGAGGCGGCCGTATTATACGCAAGTTTTTAAATTAGACATAGGGGTTGTTTTAAAAAGAATTTCCAGGCAAATTTTAAAAATGCCAAAAAGTCCACAAAAAATTTTTAATTTCATTTCTGACTATTAGAACCACAACCGGCAACAGTCCTGAGGTCCTTCACAAGTTTTTAAATTAGACCTGCGTTTGGTTCCAGAAGGAATTTCCTGGTAAATGTCACAAATGACAATTTTAAAAGTACCAAAGTCCACAAAAAATTTTTAATTGCTCTTCTGGCTATTAGGATCACATCCGACGACCCTCCTCAGAAACCACTATGATCCTCAAGATTTCAAGATGGACCAGGGGTTGATTTTAAAAAGAATTTCTAGATAAATGTCGAAAATGACAACGTTCAAAAAAACAAAATCACCAAAAATTTTTTAATTTAATTTCTGACTATAAGGACCACAACCGGCAACCCTTCTAAAGCGACCCTATTATACAAAAGTTTTTAAATTAGACCTAGGGGTAATTTAAAGAAATTTTTCAGGTAAATGTCAAAAATGACAATTTTCAATGTACACAAAAAAGTTTTCGTTTCATTCCTGAGTATTGGGACCAACACTGGCAACCCTTCTGAGGCGACTCTATTGTTCACAAGATTTTAAATTAGACCTAGGGGTGGTTTCAGAAAGAATTTCCAGGTAAATGTCAATAATGACTATTTTTAAAGTACCAAAGTCCACAAAAAATTTTTTAGTGCACTTCTGGCTAATGGGATTGGGATTGTTGTTGGGACCACAACCGGCAACTCTTCTGAGGCGAGCCTATTATTCATAATTTTTTTAATTAGACCTAGGGGTGGTTTTAGAAATTATCCTCAAGGTTTCAAAATTGACCAAGGGGTGGTTTAAAAAAGAATTTCTAGATAAATGTGAAAAATGACAACTTTCAAAGAACCAAAGTCCCCAACAATTTTTTAAATTAAATTTATGACTATTCGGACCACAACGGGCAACTCTTCTGAGGCAACCCTATTAGTCACAAGTTTTTAAATTAGACCTAGGTGTGGTTTCAAAAATAATTTCCGGGTTAATATCAAACATGACAATTTTCAAAGTACCAAAGTCCACAAAAAATTTTTAATCGCACTTCTGACTATTGGCATCACAATCGACAACCCTTCTGAGGCACCTCTAATATCCTCAAGATTTCAAAATGTACCACGGGGTAGTTTAAAAAAGAATTATTAAATAAAGGTAAAAAATTACAACTTTTAAAGTACCAAAGTCCCCAAAACATTTTTAATTTTATTTCTGACCATCAGGAACACAACAGGCTTCCCTGCTTGTGCGACGCTATTATTCAAAAATTTCTAAGTCAGACCTAGGGATGGTTTCAAAAAGAATTTCCATGTAAATGTCAAAAATGACAATTTTCAAAGAACCAAAGTACCCAAAAAATTATTAGTTTTATTTCTAACTATTGAGACCACAACCGGCAACCCTTCTGAGGCGACCCTATTATTAACAAATTTCTAAATTATACCTAGTGGTGGTTTCAAAGAGAAATTCCAGATAAATGGCAAAAATGACAATTTTCAAAGTCGTAAATTTCACAAAAAATTTTTAGTTGCACTTCTGACTATTGGGAACACATTTGAAAACCATCCTGAGGCGACCCTATTATTCGCAAGTTTCTAAATTAGACCTAGGGGTGGTTTCAAAGAGAAATTCCAGACAAATGTCAAAAATAACAATTTTCAATGTACCAAAGTCCACAAAAAATTTCTAATTGCACTTCTGTCTATTTGGATCACATCCGAAAACCCTCCTGAGGCACCTCTGTTATCCTTAAGTTTTTAAAATAGACCAAGGAGTGGGTTAAAAAGAATTTCTAGATGAATTTAAAAAATGACAATTTCCAAAGTACCCAAATCACAGAAAAAATTTTTAATTTCATTTCCGACTATTTAGACCAGAACCAGCAAGCCTCCTGAGGCACCCTTATTATTCACAAGTTTTTAAATTAAACCAAGCGGTGGTTTTAAAGAGAATTTCCATGTAAATGTCAAATAGGACAATTTTCAAAGTAAAAAAGTCTACAAAAAATCTTTAATCTCATTTCTGTCTATTAGAACCACAACCGGCAACCCTTCTGAGGCTACCCTATTATTCACAAGTATTTAAATTAGACCTAAGAGTGGTTTAAAAAAGAATTTCCAGGTAGATGTCAAAAATTACAATTTTCAACGTACCAAAGTCCACAAAAATTTTTAATCGCTCTTGTGACTATTGAGATAACATTCGACAACCCTTTTGAGGCACCTCTATTATCCTTAAGGTTTCAAAATGGACCAAGTGGTGGATTACAAAATAATTTCTACATAAATGTCAAAAATGGCAATTTTGAAAGTACCAAAGTCACTAAACATTTTTAATTGCTCTTCCGATTATTAGGATCACGTCCGACAACCCTTAATTGCACTTCTGCCTATTGGGATCATATCCGACAACGCTCCTGAGGCACTCCTACTATCCTCTAGTTTTCAAAATGCACGAAGGGGTGGTTTTTAAAAAGAATTCCTAGATAAATGTCCAAAGTGACCATTTTCAATGTACCAAAATGCCCAAAAAATGTTTAGTTTCCTTTCTGACTAGTGGGAGCCCATCCTGCAACCGAAAACCACCCCGGGGTCCATTTTGAAAACATTAGAATAATAGGGCTGCCTCAGAAGCTTTCAAAAATCAAAAATTTTAGAGGATTTTGGTGCTTTGAAAATTGTCATTTTTGAGATTCACCTGGAAATTCTTTTTGAAACCACCCCTTGGTTTAGTTTAAAAACTTGTGAGTAATAGAAGTGGCTCAGGAGGGTTGCTAGTTGTGGTCCCAATAGTAAAAAATGCAATTAAAAACTATTTGAGGTCTTTGCTACATTGAAAATTGTCATTTTTGACATTTACCTAAAAATTCTTCCTAAAACCACCCCTTGATTTAATTTAAAAACTTTTGTGTAATAGGGGTGGCTCAGGAGGTTTTCTGGTTGTGATCTTAATAGTCAAAAATGTGATTAAAAATTTTTTGAGAACTTTGGTACTTTAAAAATTGTCATTTTTGACATTTATCTAGATATTATTTTAGAAACCACCACTGGGTTCATTTTGAAAACATGACGATAATAGGGGTGCTTCAGTAGGGTGGTCGGATGTGATGCCAATAGTCAAGAGCGCAACTGAAAATTTTTTGGGGACTTTGGTTCTTTGAAAATTGTCATTTTTGACTTTTAACTGGAAATTCTTCTTGAAAGCACCCCTTGAACCATTTTCAAAGCTTGAGAATAATAGATGTACCTCAGGAGAGTTTTCAAATGTGATTCTAATGGTCAGAAGTGCAATCAAAAATTTGTTGGGGACTTTGGTACTTTGAAAATTGTAAATTTGTAAAATTGGAAATTCTTTTTGTAATCACCTCTTTGTCTAACGTAAAAACTTGTGAATAATAGGGGCGCCTCGGGAGGGTTAGCGGATGTGATTCCAATAGTCAGAAATAGAATTTAAAATTTCTTTAGAAACAGGACTTCAATTCAGAATATATTTCTTTCGCATCATAGTACATATTATAAAACTAACTATGACATCCAGCAGACGTTTATTAATTTACTTCAACACTATATCAACATAGACTTCCATAAAAGACATTTTGGTTGATAGAATGTTCTTTAGACTGGATGCCTTAACACTCTGGCAAAAGAAAAAGCTTCTTCTGGATATGAGTATGTAATATATTATTATATTGATGATTAATTGTATGATTTATTATAATCATGCAATTAAATAATTATAGAATAATAAAATGATAATTATTATTTATTATTTCAAATTTTTAAAATTTATTTATTTTTTTATATTATATGTATATTAAAATATACATTGGGCATTATTCCTCAACTGCCCCAACACTAAAAGTCATGTTTTTCGATTGTCTTCAAATTCTGGGAATATGTTCGCC
>JBAGKK010498290.1:0-15049 GCA_037177015.1 Euceroptres primus
ATTATAATATCGAGATATTATTATTGACATTATTGTTTAAAAGAGAAAAAGTTATTTTTCATGAAAAAAATTTAAAAAATAAAAAAAATTATTTGTTTAAAAAAAATTTTTTTTCGTTGCTTCTTACCAAATTTTTTAAAAATAAGACGATTTTAATGAATCATAGCTTATTTTTTCAGGAAAAAGATTCTTTACAATTTGACCTCACCTAATATTAAAAAATTAATTTTTTTATTGGTAAAATCATCAAAAATTAGATTTTCAAACAAAAACTTTTAAAAACAAATAACGAGATTTTATAATAATTTATTTACTTTTAAAAATTGTTCGAGTTAAAGTTTTAAATCTTTTTCTCGAGAATATAAGGAATCGTTTATTTAATTCGTATCATTTTTTTAATTTAGCAAGAAGCGATAAGAATAAAGTTCGGTCAAAAATAAAATTGTCTAAATAAATAATTTTTGTGTTCCACATTTTTTCCGAAAAAATCATATTTCTTTATTAAACAATACCATCAATAATAATAATATTGCAATTCTTGAAAGTATAATTAAATGTTTTCCTGAGACATATTTTCGTGCCTATTAATCCTAATTTGTCTCAACAGTCCTCAGAGATGTAAATATGGAAGTTGGCAACTGCCAACTTCCATATTTACATATTTTTCCATATTTATCCATATTTACTGTTGATTTTTGTTCTGAGTTATTTGTATTTGAACCTTTTAGACAACATTATTGTTAAGATTATTAGACTATTTTTCTTAAGAAAGCTAATTTTTTTGAAATTTAGGAATCTTAACGAATTTTATATATTAATTTAATTTTTCTTAACAAATAAAGCACTGACGATGAATTTTGAAAACAGACAATTCAGAATTGGCACCAGTGAAAAAAACTCAAGAGTAGTGATGTAAATCCTCATGAAAAAAATATTTGAAATTTTCATGAAAATTTCCACTGCAAATTGCATGAAAACTTCCACTGAAAATTTCATGAAAACTTCCACCGACAATTTCATGAAAACTTTCACTGAAAATTTCATGAAAATTCTTATTGAAAACTTTTACTGAAAATTTCATGAAAATTCTTATTGAAAACTTTTACTGAAAATTTCATCAAAATTTTTATTGAAATTTTCAACATAAGAAATCTTGCATTTCAGATTACTTTCTCTGTTTAGTGTCAAAAAGTAATGGTATATGAAGTAATTCAATTTAACAGAAAATTCTCAAACTTTATTTGAAGTAAATTATGTACCAAATTTAATAATTCCAAAAAGGTATAATCACTCAAGATGAAATGGTGAAATCGTGTATTTTTGAAATATAACAAGATATTGTACATTCTATCCGAAAAGTTGTTCAAAATAGTCTCAAAAAGCTACAAAAAATTACCGACTATTAATAATAAACCTTGCGGTTGGAGATTAATTTTTATGTAGTAACATTGTTATATTTTTTATTTTAGAAACAGCATAATTATTTCCAACTGCTAGAATAGTTTCGTTATTGAAAATAGGTAATACACCAGAAAAAATTGAGAATTTGTTTTGATTAAAATATAAGAATATCGTATCTAAAAAAAAAATTGAATTCTTAATAAAATTGGCTTTAAAATCCATGTGATGGATTCTTTAAAATATTTTAGAAAGTGTGTAAGAAAAATCACCATTTCATAATATTGATTTTGGAAACAGAAGAGGCCTTTTGAAATTCCACCCCAAAATTCAGTTTTAAATTTTGAATAATTTTTATTTTATATCCGTATGAAAATGTATTTAAAAAAATGTTAAGATCCTATATCAACAGGATTTTAATGGTCATAAAAATTTACTGGAGCCCCTCCACCCCCCTTAAATTTTTCATTATTGAAATTAAGTTATAAAAATTTAGGTTTAAGAAGATTTGTTTTGGATATATTATTTCAGAATATTTTATATTTAATACTGTGAAATTTAAGAAATTTCTTCCAACATCCATATTAAAATTTAAATCTCCTTCGTAAATAAAATCAAAATTTTAATGGAATTTTGCACGGTGAAAATTTTCACGAATAGCTGATTGAAAAATTCACGATTTTTAAAATGGCAATGAAAATTTCAATTGAAAATTTTTACACCAATATCTCTACAAAAAAATAAGTCTGTTCAATGAGAAATCTTATCGTCAAGTGGCACTATTTTGTAACGTCTTAAGTGCTTTTCAGGTAACTGGGAACTGACCTCACTTCCGCTTGGGGTCTCCAAACCGGAAATTGAGCAGGTCTCAGAGCGAACTCGTAATGCTGAAAGTTCGAAAAGTTCGAAGACTGTGAGTCAAGGAAGTCTTGCGGAAGTAGAGAACAATTGATTTCGCCAAGTACTCAACTAAAGACCCCTCAGCCTTACTATAAATAGGTACCACTACCCATTTCAAATGCAAATGCCGCAAACGAGTTAATTTTCAGGAACAGCACTCGCGTATCTTTTATTTATTGAAAGTCCACAAAGCTTAGATGATCTCATTAAAAGACCTGGATTTTTTTTCTTTATTTTTCAAAAAGAATTTCAAAAACATTTGAAGGTAGGTTAACGAAAATTTGAAAGTAAGAAAATGAAAATAAAATTATGAAAGGAAATTTTGAATTGGATAATTAATTACGAAAAATTTAAGGAGTGTGTGATGATGCACCATTCAAAATAAGTTGAAAATACAATAAAAGACGCTAAAAATTATCTTTAAAGTTACAAAAAATATTAGTTTCCTTATATGACGTCACTCCAGACATGTAAATCAGCAATTTCACATAGAACAAATTTTAATTTTTTAATTTTAGCGTTACGATTGACCGTAACGATATATAATTTTTTGCTGTAAGTTACCAATTAAGTATTTGTCCCTTGAGCACAATCACAGAAAGATGAGGTATTTATAAACTTTTCCAAAACTTTTGATTATACTTCAAAGAGTATCATGAATGTTACGGTCGTTTTTAAATTTTGTTCGCACACAATTTTTTTTTTAATTATGAATTCTCTCAGAAGAAAATAAGCATAATGGTTTAGATTGGCCCCTACCATATATTATGACTTAAATTTTGAGTTTCAATAAGTTTTTATCGCAAGCTGGCTTATTTACAAAAAGTCTGCAAAAATAAGCGTTACGGTCGAAATGTCAAAAATCGAGGGACATACTTTCGAAGCCTGTGACTTGGTTCGTATGGAATAAAATGAAGATTCTCATGAATAAACATGATTCTGCTGTAATTAGCTTGAAAAAGATATTTTTTTGTATAGCCTTATCTTATTTCGTCATAGAGTTTAAGCATAAAAAGCATATGAAAATATGGATCGGGACAAGCTGACTTTATTAAAAAACGAACATTCAAATTTCAATTACTTTTGATCTAAAGAATAAATCTATTTGAAATCATTTGTGCAGTATAGTTTACACTAATACATACCTTGCAATGATAATTAATTTGATATTTATTAAAATTACCTAGATATCTTTGAGGCACACAATAGTGAAAGATTCCTGAGATATACCCGTTAACATTTATTGCTTAAAAAAATATTTTGCTTTACTTATAAATAATGAATACTTACCTATTTTCAATTAATTTAGGACATAAAAGTAGTCGTAAGTGCTGAAAAAGTTAAAGCTTAATTTTTAATAACATTTATTTGTTTATAAGCGTGTTTTATTACTCATGAAAAGTGACGAATAAAGCATTTTGAATTAATTTACCCGAAAAAAAGAATTAAAAATATGCAAAAAATGAAAAATTATTTTAAAAAAAATTAATTAATAGTATCTTACCACCACTGTCATCTTACCTCGACCAGAGTATGTACATAGTTGTAAGTTCTAGTACATGTATCACTTGTTCCTTAGAGGACTCTCTAGCCCTAGGGACTTATTAAATAAATTAAATTATATTAAATTAAATTAATTTAAATAATTAATACTTTATTTATAATAAATGTTTAGTTGATCATTATTAATCATTTGGTGTTTATATTTTATTGTATTAGTCAAAATATAACTGAAATTACATTTTTCAGTACGTTTGTCTCACAAAAGACAGATGGTCAACTATGAGAGGTCATAACTTTTAACCTATTTAAGTTAGAACCACGTTTTTTAAAAAAAATTTCAGAATGCAGACCTCTTTCATTCATTCTTATGTAAGTTTTACGTCAGGATTGCAGAAATACTCAAGAAAACGTATTTTCCATTTTTTGAGAAGAACAGTGAAAAAATATAAGGGTTCAAAAAATTCATAATTCCGAAGTCTATGAAGATAGAACATTGTTTTTTTCAGCTTACGTGGAATTTATTGTACTTTTAGTTATCCTCTGGCAGCATAAACGTAGATTAATTAGAGAACGCTCCAGTTCACAAAAACTAAACCCATGATTTTTGGTCATAAAAAGAGGCAAAAAGGTGCCATTATTGAGAGGTCGTAGCTCGCGATCTATTGGACCTAGAGGGTTATTCTTTGTCTTAAATTAAAGATAATTACGTCTACTTTAAGTCATCTGGAAAACCATTTTGCCGTAGGTTCATCGATTATACAAATTCTAAGTGGTTTTTTCAAAATTAGCGATTTTTGGGCAAAATTTTTTTTAAAAACCGGGTTTTTCGAAAGGCTGTATCTCGGAAAGTATTAGTGCTAGGACATTATTTTTTTTCTAAATTTCTCAAAATTTTGTCTACTTTCTTTCTTCTCCCTACCTGTTTTCGCTAAAATCTATAGGAGAGCAACAATCCAGGCATATGTGATTTTTGGCACCTTTCTCAAAAAATATGTTCGGGTTCCGGTCCGAAATTCTTGTCACAAAACCAGATGGTATATAAGTGACCCAAACTGAAGCAATTAAGCAAAAAAATGCGCTCATGAGTTAATACGGGATTTCGCCTCTTTATCCGACAATTTAACTGGACTAAAATAAAAGTAAGGTTTATCGAAAAAATTAAAATGAAACCACTAAAAATTAAATTGAAACCACTAAAGTTTGTTAGTTTTTCAAATTTGTCAAGTATTCGTAAAACGAACCAAATTATAACTCAATTGATGTTACGCCATTGAAGATTAATTTGCGTGCATTTCACTCTTGAGCAATTAATTTTTTCCACGACTTCGGTACATCAGATAAATGCAGCAACAAATTGTTGTTAATAATTGCGGATTGTAAGCATGTGGCAGATATATATCTCCGATTTTCATGAAAGCACTGGAGGGTGGGTTGTCAATAATGTATGTCCTGTGCAGTGCAACTGTTAATTACAAATAAAATTAAACTGTAAACGAGCAGTTTACACATGATGATTGATTTTGACACATGTAGGCATTTCTCGTTAATCACTGAGAGCTCAAATCATTAATTACCTACGGAGCGACTATAAGACAATAGAGCTTGAGTCAGGTCATCAATTCCCATTACTGACACGAGCTATGTTTCCTGATTGCACCTGCACCGCATATCATGGTTAGTATGAAAACACATTAGTATCACATATTTTATCTCCACTTAAAAGCATATATTATACGAATCGACATAAATTTTTACTTGTGTCCAAATCGTTCTCGTTATAAATCAAATTGATTGAAAAATTAAATTTTGATATTAGAGAAACACGAGACCATAGAATTCAATTATAATTTACAAACATATGTACAATTTAAAAATTAAAATAATCGAAAGTTTATTTATCTCAAGAATAAAAAATAAAACACACCAAAATTTTATTCTTGAACAATAATTCAGTCGATAAGGAATTTTTATAACTGTGAGAATATATAGAACAATATAAATAATTATAAAATTTCTGTAGAAGCTTTTGACAATGTTATACCAATTAAACTCATCAATTTCTACTTTAACGAAAATAAAATGAAAATCTCAATTTAAACGAAAGTGAATTAAATCTATCATTCTCATTCTGACTGGATATTTTCCAGATGTTTGCTCTTAATGAAATTCAATATCTCTTAATAAATAAAAATTGAATTAAAACTTTACGATTAAATTGTTTTGATACGTGTCTGTGTAGCATCGTGCATTTTTAATCAAATCTTTATTCATGTATATGAAGTAGCAAAGAACTCTAATGATTTTTATAAAATGGTTTATTTCCTCTGCATGGGAAGTTTTATTTTGACTACTTCGCAAAAGTTGTTTAAAGTTGAATAGATAAATTACTGGCAAAATGAAGAAGTTAAGTTTAAGACAAAGTTTCAAGACAAGTTTCCGGTTCAAAACAAAGCGTGAACGACAGAATTCAAGTAAAGTTATTTTAAATTATGCAATCTTACATAGTTTGCGGCTTTCTAAATTTTTGATATACAAAAGTTGAATTTTTAGTTCCATTTTCAGTTTTTTATCAAATTTTAGTTTCATTTTAGTTCCATTTTAGTTCCATTTCAACGGTTCTTGTTTATACACTAAAAAAGACATCTTAAAATTAGCATATTTTGTCAGTGTAAAATGATTGTTTTCAATATGTTATTTCTGTAAATTGCTTCCTCATAGAGGAAACTTTGTATCGATGAAAATTTTCGATTTCAATTTTTCGACATTTCTCGACCTAATTCGACCTCAGGAGTCCGAAAATTAAGCTTTTAAAAAATGTCCGTGCATGTGTGTGTATGTCATAATTCCTTTTTCCGTAATAACTCAAAAACAATTTAAACTAGGGTCACGAAATTTGGTGGGATTGTAGTTCCAAATGATGCCCATAATTGATCAAGTTTACAGTCGGATCAGATAAGGAGAAATATTTTTTTTAATTTTGAAATTTTCTCAAACAATTCTCAAACACTGAGGTGAGAAAAGACCTCAGTGTTTTCTCAAACACTGTTCATGAAATAATCACAGTTGAAATACACCATAGAAGGAACGCCCCCAAACTTTTTGATAGCGGTTTTTATTTGTAAAAAAAATTATTTTAAAAACGGAGTTCAATGTTATTTTTAGTAATTTTTATGGTTATTGGTATTTTACAAATTTATTTAATATTTATTTATTTTTATTTACATTTTACAAATGTTTTAATTTATCGTTTGTAAACAAGGCCAGATAAAAATTTGAAACTCTACAAAAAATGTTTAAATTCCTTTTCTCTATTATGGAACAGACTTTTTATTAATAATTAACAAACCTTTCAAAATTAATATTTATCATTGCCGCACAGCTCAGGACATATATTATAATGCAATATCTAAGCGCATTACCATTTTTTATCTTCTTATCTGGACAACTCACGGCTCATTGTAATGCGCAAAGCAGATGAAGTATTTTACGACTCATGCAATCGTATCTCTTTTCGACAGTTTGAAATCGCTGCACACCATAGCAATTATTCAAACGAAACGTGATTTACATTCACAACGAATTAAATGAGAAACGCCTTCTATTCATTGTCATAAAATCAAATGTGACTTCTCATTAATAAACCCTTTGCTATTTTGCAATTCAAGATAACAGCTTGAAAATTCTATTTCAAAAACTTTCCATTTTAGCTAGAAAGTTGGAGTTGGAATAAAAATCCAATTATCCAAGTTATACTTCAACGCAATTAGAAAATGCAGAACAAATTAAAAATAACACTGCTTTAAATTCCGAACAGTATAAGTGTTCCTTTTTTTGTACGTTTTTCTTTTCAGGAAGGTGAAAATTCAATATAAGAATCGCTCAGTCAAGAAGATGTTAACTTTGGAGCTAATGCTCAAGTGAAATGCGTTTCTCAAGAAGCAGCAGAAAAGAATTAATCATCTAGTAGACAAATAGTCTGAGAATTTATTAAAAGGCCGGACACTAAGAAACAGTGCAAAAAGAAAACTGTCGGAATCTCTCGGGAAAACGAAATCAGTGAGCGAACTTTTCATGGAGACGATTTACTTTTTTTTATATTTTTTCTCATTTCTTTCCCTCGTCCTGTCTCGTTTGCTTTGCCAAGCTCACTCAGCCTAGAGAATTTTTGAATTCCCCTTCACCAATTCGTGTTCTTGACGCAATCATCCAACCCTTTCGTGATAGAACCGAATATCGTTAAAGCGTTGAAGTCATTTTAACGAAGTAATTTTCCAGCTCCTATGTGTTATTAAAGTTTTCCTGCTGAATAAATGTCAGTTTCAATCACACAAAAACATGCTTCTTTTTCAATTTTAAGAATGTAAAAGAAGTCAAATATTATATTTTAAAAAGTAAATTGTTTTTGGAGATAATTTTAAAATAAAAGAATTTTAAGAATTTTAAGAATTTTAACAAAAGAATTAAACTAAATTAATATTTATATGAGGTACAATTATTTAAAAAGCTTGATACTATAATTTTTTAAATAACTTTATATTAGGTGAACTAGAGTTCAGCCAGACAGACAACAAAATAGAAATGAATGAGGTGTACTCTCGTTAAATAATTCAGAGGCACTTCGTTAGTCCAACGTTTCATTTCGTAAAAAACTTTTTCTTTTCAAATAAATATTTACTCGTTATAAACTTGGTATCTTCGTTCATGTTTTTCTCCTGCATCTTTAAGAGTTTAAAGTGAAAATATTAATTCATTGCAGAGAGTACATTAATTAATTTTATTTAAAAAATCTTGTTTCAGACAATTGTAATTGTATTTTGTGTTTAAACATTTTTAATATTTATAATCAACATCTATTTGATAATATGTATAATGAATACTTACTTGATAAAAGAAAATTGTGAAAAACTTATGTGTTCTATATTGTGTAACTTAAAATTTGACGTCAGATCTTATTTATACTAGGACAAAAGCTGAAGGAGATAAAAAAAGTACGAAAGAACATTTAAAAGTCAAATTTAGAAGCCGTGTTTGTAAAGATAATTACTTTCAAAATTCTGATGCATTTTGATATACCAAGAGATAAAATGTAGAAAGGGAGAATTATTTTTTAAAAATAGATAATTTTATTTGAATTTTATGCACATTGTACAATGTACAAAAGGTTTCAGCTTTTTTTTACGTATGTAGCACTTCATTATGATATTTTTTCGCAGGTTTTATTATTAGTAGTCGGCAATTTTTTGTAGCTTTTTAAGAGTATTTTGAACAACTTCTCGCACGGAATTTACAATATCCTGATATTAGGGTGTCTAAAAAAATGTTTTTCTTATGATCACTCACCCCATAAACTTTTTTATTTAGAAAGAAATAAATCGTCAAAGTTTTTCAGATTAAAAAAAATTTTAAACCATGGTCCAGGGACTTCAAAGTTTTTTGGACCTCAAAATTTTATATAGCTATTTAAAAAGGACCTGTTATGTTAGGTTACAGTTTCACTTATAGGATCATTCACTTGAGTAAATTCCTGACATTTGGAGCCCAAATCAAACTAAGTTGAAAATTTACTGAATACATTTCTAAAGTTGAATATTCGGAAATTCGAATCTTGAAAAAATCGCCACTTTTCAAACTTCTAATTTCCAACATATGCCATTCTGTCAATTTTCAACTTAGACAGTTGGATTTGGGCTCAAAATTTCAGAAATTTACTCAAGTATATGATTCTATATTTATAATTGTAATCTAAAACAATAGGACACTTTTTAAATAGCTCTAGAAATTTTGAGGCCCAAAGACTTCGAAGCCCCTGGACCATGGTCTAAGAGAAGATTTATTTTTTGTCAAATAAAAAAAGTTTATGGGGCGAGTGATAAAAAAGCATTTTTTTAGCCAGCTATTTCATATACTTCAAAATTACACTATTTCACCTAACTTTTTCGAATTTTGCGACCCCGACAGCACTGAATGTGCATTAGGTAGGTAGACATTTTTTTTCTTTTCAATTTCCATACTCCCACCCCCCAAATTTGTTCAAATCCACAAAAAAATTAATGCGTTTTTTTAAAAAAGAAAATATATTTAGAAGTTTCGCAAGCCCCATGAAGTTTAACACGTATTTCCCATAAGAAAAAAAGATATTTTTAGAATTTTTTCCCTAGATTCTGTCCTAAGGTCACACTTGGCACAAAAAAGTGTTGCAAAATTTCAAAAATGTGTAAACACAAACATTTTTTAAAAATGATTATTTATCATTACTTTAATAAATGTTAGTATTATTGATAAAAATATAATTGTTTTGCATTTTTTAAATCGTGCGGTGAGTACAATCATTATTTGAAATTTTGCGACTTTTGCACCAAGTTTGACCATAGGATAGAATCTAGGTAAAAAATTCTAAAAATATTTAAATTATTCTAAAAAATACTATGGAGAATTCCGTTTAAAATAAGCCCAAGAACATTCAAAAATGTTAATTATTTCCAGAGTTATTCCAGTTTCTCGAAAACATCGAAATTTGAAGTTTTTTTGCAATATGTTTTTATAAAATTGACATTTTGCCTTCAACTTGGGTTTATTAGGCGCAGAATTTTATTGCATTTCGTGTTATCATGAGGAAATTTTTTTAAAGTTAATATTATAAAAATTAAGGCACCTTAGTATCAGGTCAAAAAGAACATTACATATTTAGAATATCGATCAGACAGAGTAAACTAATTGTAGTATTAAGTCTCTTGAGACTAACAATAAGCAACGACGAATATAGTTATATATTCGAATATAGTTATATATAATATAAGTCACAGCAATGATATTTAATAGTCACTGATATTTATTTATATGATATATGATATATACTGATATTTATATGATATATTTAATAGTCTTTCCTACATAACTATTTAGTTTCTGATAAGTATTTTAGCTGCTTACTTTTGTTCATTCCAAAAATTAAATAGTAAGAATATTTAGGAATTGCGATCAGACTGAGAAAGTTTAATTACAGTATTAATTCTCTAAGACTGATCGACGAATTGTCACAAAATATAACCGATATATCACAGCAATGAGATTTATATAATACTGACTTTTCTACACTAACTATGCTGAGTGTCATAGGTACTTAGTTTTGTAGATTCGAGTGTCGATGCTGAGTGTCATAGGTACTTAGTTTTGTCGATTCGAAAAATTCTAAAGTAAAATTTTACTTAAAACTTGTTCTAAAATTTTAATAAAGTTTAATAATGTTTGAAAAAATAATTTTAATTTGAAATTTTTATTGCTATTTAGGTTTAAGTGCATTGAATATAACGTTATTTAAATTAAAAAACAAAAAAAAAGTAAAAAATGAATGTTCTCGTTAACTCTCGTAAATTCTCGATATATTCTCGCATTCTCGATGACATACGGTAACTTTCTTTGTTACCTTCTCCAAATTTATGTAACCGAGAATTTTCTAACCTCAGTAGTCTGTAGAGTGAAATTTTCGCAAAATGTGATTCCTTTAAAAATATTTTATATATCCACTGGCCTTTGATCTTATGGCAGTCACATTTACAAATGTTCAGGAATGCAGTAACAGAGGCACAAGCTACAAGTAGAAATATATGACTGTATGTATGCAGGACGATATTGCAGACAGGGAGGCTGATATGGATGAAGTCTCACTCCCATTTTTGATCTGTATATCGAAGTCCATTGGAGAGCTCAATACCACAATGTATGGAAGCCATAATGCGGAATATGATAGCCAATCTCGAAGTGGTGCGGGTTATGTGCGGAAATCCCTATGCCACGAAATCCTCGACCCCCTTTTCTCGCCACGTTTAGAGCAGACGTTTGTGAACCGAATATGTCCCTGACCCCCCGACAGTGAGGTTGCATGTCTGAAAGACGAAGGAGTTTGGCAACACAAGAGCTGCACCGCCTAGATACCGGCATTATGCCTCAATTTCCGGCAAGGATTCCCGACTTCCGGCGACTCATAAATTACTAACTTTATGTATTAGGCGACAGGCCTACTGAGCCACTCAATCTTCTCTTTATTTTACTACGAGGATGACCTTCGAAATTTCAATTGAAATGCAACCTTGAAAATTATTTCGGGATCTTTGTTATCAATCTCTGATTTCTTGCCGATCAACCCTCTTTATTGGACTAAATGTGTAATTAGAGAGAAGAATTTGAATGATAAAATTGACGACAGGAAAAATCCAGACTTGAAAAATACATGGAACGAAAATCTCGATCCTTTGTTGCCTTTTTATCTTCTTGGTTCTTGGTGAATATTGTAATTGATGAATTTGATTCAAAAGAGAAGCTGCAATTAAATACAAGTTAATTTTGTTTCGAAATTTGTCAAATGCCAATGTAATTTTTTGCAGATTCAAATATTTTTTTAACTTGTTACTTGAAAATAATTTTTCTATTAGATTAACTACTTTGGAAGAGTTGTCTGACCAAAGAGTGTCTCTATTACTGCTTTTCTGGTCAAAAACGGTTTATACTATTGATTTTTAATTAATTTTATAGTTATTTATATTTTAAGTATTTTTGTCGGCCTCCAAGTTATTTCGGAATCATTTTTGTTCGATAGAAGCTCCATTCAGGGGAATTATCTGACAAAAACCCATTTATACTACTGGATACCTGACCGAAAACTGGATAAACTACTTATTTTATACATTATCTTTTCCTGTGTTAGTTTTAGATTGAAATCTCTTCTAATTGTCCCGAATTAAACTAAACTTTTGAAGAGGCCGACTAAAAAGACCTCTAATACTGCTTGTTTGATCAAAATTGGTCTACGCTACTGATTTTTAATTAATTTTACATTAATTTATGTTTACACATTTTTTTCGACCTCAAAGTTATTTCCTAATCATTTTTGTTCTTTAGAAGCTCCCTTTAGCCTTTACGAAAATTTTCTGACAAAAACACATTTATAAAACTGAATACCTGACCGAAAATTGGCTAAACTACTTGTTTTATATTTTTCCTCTGTCAATTATTACTTTGAATTATTACTAATTTTCACGAACTAAACTTTCTTAAAAGGAATCATCTGACCAAAAAGTGCATATATCACTGATTCCTTCGATTTATATTTTACAATTTTTTCTTCGTTATTATTCTCGAGTGATAAGTTCTATACAGTAATTAAGTAATTAAGTTCTAAGCAAATTCTCTGTTTTTTGTAAATGATTTTTCTATTAGACTACCTACTTTAGACGAGTTGTCTAGCCAAAAAGTGACCCTAATACTGCTTGTACAATCAAAATTGGCTTATAATACTAATTTTTAATTAATTTTGCATTTATTAATATTTTATACATTCTTTTCGGCCTTCAAGTTTTTTTTTTGGATCATTGTTGCTCTATAGAAACTCCCTTTAGGGGAATTGTCTGACAAAAATCCATTTGTACTACTGACTACCTGATCGAAAATTGGCTAAACTACTCATTTATTACTTTATTTACTTTATTATTATTTTTTCCTCTGTCAATTAGCACTTTAAAATTTCTTATAATTGTCAGGAACTAAACTTTCTACGGAATCCTTTCTTGTAAATGCTTCATTTTTAAATTTAAAGTTTATTCTTAAAAAATAATTTATAAAATCTAGAATATTTTATTACAAAATAAAAAATCATTTTATTATCCGTTGGGACGGAAAGTCAGTTTTCATTGCCACTTTGAAAAATGTAATATTCTTTCACTGGATAATTTCAAATTCGTATGAGATTAATGTATTTTTGGGATTAATCTTTCGTCAAACTCAGCAAATTTTAAGACACATTCTCATTACGAAATTTCTCCTCGCAAGATGTCAATCGTTTAGAAACCAAGAAATATGAATCCCAAGCGGCTTCATAAAGTTCTTCATAAAATTTAGAGATTTACGAAGAAGCTTCAAATACCCCGTGTTCAGATGGAATATGTGAAAATCCAGGGTTCAGACGAAGGAATGAAATTACATATTTGAAGAGTAAAACGACAATTAAAAATTAAAATTAATTAAAAACAAATTAAAAATTAGATTATCATCTCAAAAAATCTCATAAATTAAAATGCACATCCGAAAAACATTCAACAATATTTCAGCTCGGGAGCGGACTTTTGTTTTTTTATTTAAATTGTAATTTCGATTTTGGAGAATTTTTTTCGACCCTCCTGCCGAAGTGGCACTTGAGTCCTTTTGCCGTTTCCAAAAGAGGTATTTTACAATTTTAAATTGAGCAATTTAAATTAATTTACGTACATTTCAATTATTCTTTATAATAATTGAATTTTCATGAAATCAGAAATAATAATAAATAAATATTATAAATAAATAATAATAATAAAGAAAAATTAAAGCTACATATTTTTTATTGTATTTCTTTCTTTAGAGACTTCTTGACAACTGTATGAATATTCGAGTAGATAAAAAGCCTTGGGGACAGATGTAAAATGTAAAATGTCAGTCATAAATTTTTCACTTCCGTGTCACCTGTCCATTAACATACCGAAAAAGAATTCACAAACACTTTTTACGGTTTCCTAGGAACTTTGCACTTCCATAAGGGTTTTTAAATTTTAAACCATATTGCAACTTCAGCGCCAATGCTACTGCATAAATATTGCATATTGCATGTTGCAAGCATCTGATGCCGAAGATATTTCTCTCAATATTATCAATATTATAAACGAGTTGACATGACCTTATTCCTAAAGGGATCGATTCTTAAATGGATAAATTTACATATTGTTCCAGATAAAATTTCCCAAAATAAAATTTCTTAAATCGTGACGAAATTACTTACTGGTTATTGCAAAAACTTTTTGGAAAAAAATAAAAAAATTATTGTGTATTTTATTTGCTGAATTACAAAGTTTCTGAAACTTCTTCATATAATGCACATATAAGCAATAAATATTGTATAATAATAATAATAATAATAATAATAATATAATTCAAATGAAATCTGTGTTAAGCAAATAAAGTGTATTCAAACAAATTTTGTAGCTTGAATCAAATTGTTTTCTCAGTATTTTTTTTAACAGAAACTGTTGTGAGACTATACTGAACATTGCTTTCCATAATTAAGAAAGACGTAGATAATTAATGTCTATATACAAATAATTGTAAGAAAAACATAAATTACATATTGCAGCTATTGAAAACTGAGTTAAGTGAATTCGAAGGATGTGGGTACTGCAGGGCATTAATTAACTTTCTAATTGGATTCACATCTCTAGCGATATACATA
>JBAGKK010498301.1:0-15047 GCA_037177015.1 Euceroptres primus
CACGAATGGTTCCCTTGCATTTACGAATGTGCCCGAATGATTCCGATCGGCAATACCAACCAATACCAACAACGCATATGTGTGCGTCTCATGGACTATGTCCACGAGTGTGGACATAGTTCAAGGAACGAACCTGTGGGGGCGCCACGTCTTTAATAGCTGTGTCTCCCAGAGGCATGAGCACTCTCAGTTTCTCTCTGTTACTAATTTTACTGTTATTTTAAACAATAGAATTATTCACTGAATAAACTGATTGAAAAAAATTTCATGAATTCGAAAAATTAATTTTTTTATTAAAAAAAAGTATTAAAAAATTTTGTTTCAATTTTTTTTGCTTCTTGTATCAAATAACAATTTCTAATCTTGTTAATTCTTATTTGCTGAAATTCTAGAAGATTTTCTGATTCTTTGGAAAAATGAACCATGGTTAAACGAGAGTAGATAATGTAAAAAAGTAATAACGTCAAAAAGTCCTAGATGCATTCGAAATAAATTTTAAGCGTGATTACTTTCAGAAATTCATTTTATGATGCTAATACATCTAATTATTGCAAAAAACAATTATTTGTACCCATTTCTTTCTTTTACTTTTTCAAAAAGTGCCCTTGTACGGAGAATCACCCACATGAGCTTTTCTTCGAAGTGACTTTTTTACTTACTTACATTTCTTGCTTCACTCTATACTATAATATACTTTTAAATAATAAAGTTTATGCCATTCACATAAACTATAACATATTGAAAACTTTCAAAACAAAAACAATAACCAAAACGTCTAAATGGTCTGAATTATTATCGAAGATGTTTCACTCACAAAAATATATAGCTATTTTGTTCAGCGTAGGCCCACCTTCATAGTTCCTCGCGAAAAACGGGGTGCATTTACAAACGGGCTGTCATAGGCAGTTTCGTCTCCTTACTCTTACTTCATGGTGCAAAGATAATTATAAATTATATCACTATACCGTAGAATGGGTAATTTCGGGTATTCAATTCGCAGTACACATTTTGTGTTTACATCGATCATTAACTTTTAATAAACCAACTTATTTTTTCCTCTTTGTAAACACTCTAGTAGTGCAAAATACGCTTTGAAAAATTTATTTATTACAGTGTTGATTATTCAAAAATTTGCTTAAGGGACTAGACTAGTTTCTAATATTGAAAATGGGGTCAATTTTCTGGGATTTAAAAAAAAACAAACTATACGACCAAATGTTATGGGATTTTTTGGACTGTATTTAGCATCATTTAATGTAGTTCTACAAATTTTTTCACGTTTAAATATGGAGTTATAGCCGAGATATAAGCCAATAATGGAGGTCCATAAGAAAAAAGTAGCAAAACGGCTGCAGTTGTAAGTGACTTCAGAGTGCCTGAAATAAAAAAAAACAAAGGAGTTAAACTAGATAACATTCTGCATACCATGAACTAGGATTTTTTAAAAATATTGATAATTGACAAAATGGCGGCGTTTTGAAAAAGTTTCGAATTTTTCAAAAAAAACTTTTTTTAAAAATGCCGCCATTTTGTCAATTTTCAATATTTTTCAAAAATCTCAGTTCAATGGTATGCAGAATGTTATCTAGTTTAACGCCTTTTTTTTATTTCAGACACTCTGACGTCACTTACAACTGTAGCCGTTTTGCCACTTTTTTTTTATGGACCTCCAAGAAATGGCTTATATCTCGGCTATAACTCCATATTTCAACGTGAAAAAATTTTTAGTACTGCATTAAATGATGCTAAATACAGTGCAAAAAATTCCATAACATTTGGTAGCATAGTTTTTTTTTCAAATCCCAGAAAATCGACCCCATTTTCAGTACTAGAAACTAGTCTAGCCCCTTAAGCAAACTGTTTCTTAGCATAAGATATGTAAGATATTTTGTATATATTTTTTTAATTTTTATTTTGTCATTCGTTGACACAAACAAATTTACATGAGATACATAACTGCTTTAATTATTTTGCAATAGAGATTTATTTGATAAACGGTAATTTTGTAGGATAATTTCGGACATGATGCAATAATCCACAAATTACGAAAATACCACTAATTATTTAAAAAACTCTTAGAGTAACGTCTAAATTTAAACCATACTAAACAGTCTTACCTGTATTTTATTTAGATTATGTACGTATTCAGGGTATTGAGTAGGGGGTTACAAGTTCGTGGAGGGGTGTAGAAATCTTTGTGACAGACGTTCTAATACAACTATTAGATATATTTCGAATATCTTTGAAAAATTAAAAACTGTCTGAAAATACCCAACATTCTGGGAGCAATTCTGGTACTTTTTTTTTTTAACTAACGGAGTGGTAAGTAGATGAGATAAAATTTTTTCCTTTGGGAGAAATATGAATCGGATACTAAAGATTATATATTCTGATTGTCGATCATAATCGGACATAATCATAGTCGGACATAATCTTGACTGTTGTAGGCTTAAAAAAACCTTAAAAAGTGTCCAAAATTATCCCATTCTACGGTTTTTGTTTAAATGTTAATTTTTAAACAATAAGGTCAGTCCGGATTCACAAAGAATTAAAACAACTGAAAATATTAAATGAACGTCGGGATCATTAGTTCTAATGCAACGTTTCTGCAGTCGACGCTTCAATTGTGAAAAAGTGTGTCACTTTTCGAGACCTGAAAAAGTTATCAAACACGGGAACTTAAAAAAAAATCGGAATAAAACAAACCTACTAATATTTTTCGCACACTTGAATAAAAGCAATTGTAATCTGTGCTACAAAAAAAAATAACTGCAATTGATTCGGGTTTGTTCTCTATAATTAGTTGAACGCTCAACACGGTGGGCTTCAATAGAACTCAACCCAAAAGTTCTTGCACTTCCCAGTTTTTTCTGTTATCATTTCTGTGATACCTCACGATCAATTTGAGACCAAAACAAAACAAATCGTTGCAGCCGTTTTTGAAAAACCTTAATTTTTTTTCTTTTTTTTTGGGGGGGGGGGATTATTAAGTCCGACCGAAACAAAACAAAATACTATCGTGATTTTCATTTTGTTTCTAAATATGCCAAACATAACTATATCCAGTCGGTTTACGTTATTAAAAATACCGAAATTGTAACGAAATTTTTTAATTAGATGCAATTGTACACAATATTGTGTTTGAATCATTGTGCATCTTATATAAATATTAAAATATAGACTGATCAAATACGACGTTAGAACAATTTCGTTCCAATCTGTCAAAACGTAACCAAAAGGAAACAAAAGATTCGGTATTTTTGTGTAACGTAACGTAACGAAAGTTTGAGACGGATCCCTGGCTTAAACCCTTTATTTTGGTACATAAAAAATCTCTATTCTATATGTACAATAACCCAACACACACATAAACACACACACACACACACACAGGGTGACCCCGAGTGGGCTGCTGGATAGGCCATAAGTGTGAATGGGGTAGACTTACGTGAATGTATATTGCTGTCACTCTCGCACTCATGGCCCTATCCTGCAGCCCACTCGTGGCCACCCTGTATACATTGGAATAACCCAAACCCTTTAAAATGTTTGATAATAGTTTTTAAAAAAAAGTTGAAAAAATAGCTTTCAAAATTTCTCCCTTCCGGCGCATCCTAATACATGGACAAGCTATGGAAGAATTGAAATGCATAAAATTACCAGTGAAATTGAAAAATAACAAATATTGCATCTCTAATAGTTTAGGAAATATAGCTGCCGAAAATTATTTTTTAGCAAAAAATTTTAATAAAAAAATTTTTAGTATTAGTTTTTCTAAAATAACTTAATTCCCGTGCATCACAGTTGAAAGTTGTCCGCATATAAAGTAAAGTAGACTTAATTTCTTGGAAATCTGAAAAAGAAGCAAAAATTATAGCGTCCAGAATAAGACCTTTTATGCAATTTAGTTAGATATTAAGTGTTTTTGAAATTTCTTGTCTCCGCTGCATGCGACGTCAAAAAATGTACTTATGAGAATAAAAGTATATACAATCATCTACCTAAATAAACAAATCTAATATTTTATCTTGAAGAGTTCAAAGAATTGATATGATTTTCATGTTCTTGAACTCTCCAAGGTTCTACAAATTTGTTTATTTTGATCAGGGACCTCTACGAAATTAAATGGAAATTTTTGATATTTTCCAATAATTTCCATAAATTCAAAATAATTTGTCTAAAAACTAAGTTGAATATAAAAAACTACCAACAAACAATGGAGCTATGAAAGCACAATGTCAAAATTGTGTTACGTTAAAGTTTTATGGCGAGACACGAAATGAGACGAAACGATAAGTTTCATCTTATTTTATTCTCATAAAACTTTGACGAAACACAATTTTGACATTGTGCCTCCGTAGCTCCATTATTTGTTCGTAGTTTTTTATATGGATCTTAGTTTTTAGTCCAATTATTTTGAATTTATGGAAATTATTGGAAAATATAAAAAATTGTCTCTTAATTTCGTAATGGTCCCTGATTTTGACAGAAAAGTGAATTTATTTTTATTCTATTAAGGGTCAATTCAAGTATTACGTAAGCACTTTTCATTGAAGATGCAGTATTCGATATTTTACAATTTTAAATGAAATTTTACGCATTTCAATTCTTATAAAGCTTTTCTATGCATTAAGATGCACCGGAAAGGAGCAATTTTGAAGAATCTAACTTTTTCAATCTTTTTCACCTATTTTCAAACATCTTAACGGGTTTCGGTTATTGCCGAATCCTCCTTTAGAGCCTCTTTTTAGGTGCAAAAATAAAGGATTTAAACCCATAAAACAAAAATTAAGTTTTCTCAAAATCGGCTGTAAGGATTTTTTTCGGTTTCACCTCAAAATTATCGTGAGGTTTCACAAAAATGATAACAGAAAAAAACCGGGAGATGCAAGACCTTTTGGGTTGAGTTCTATCGAAGCCCACCGTGTCAAGTAATCATAACGGGCTGACTGTTTATTTTTATTACTCTATGTATTCGTATTAATTGACTTAAGGTAAATGATTAATCCACGTACAAAAACATCTTCATAATATTGTTTTCTTTTAGATGTACAAAATATTATTCTGATATCAGTTAACAAAAGTAGTGTGCGAATGTAATACCTACTTTTTATTATGCCTAAGATGAATTAAACTATATGAGATTAATCTATAAGAAATGGAAATAAGATGATTGTTTAAACAATAAAATTATTAAATCGCGCTTCATTCGTGCCAGGAAAATTTCAAAATACGTTGTATACAATATTTGATTTCACGTGTAAATATGTACAGTTTTCTTTTAAAATAAAGCACGCAAAGGCACGTAAAAAATGATAAAGTTTACACAGAAATTTGAGCGATGTGCAAATTTGCATATTTCAGAAAAGAGTACACTTTACTTCTGTCGCGTATTCTGACTTTATTTCCGCAAATAATTCTGTTGCTGAATATTTTCTTACTAATCTTGTTTTTAAACATATAGTTATAGCCCAATTAAATATGCTGTTAATCGTATAGTGCTTTTTATCTCTGTTTCTGGAATTACCAGTTTCTTCGAAAATATGTACAATGTGTTGGAGAATATTTTAGTAGTTACGATGATTTATAACAAAAAAATGTATCCAAATTTAAAGAGGCTAATCAGCGTAAACAATAAATTGCTGATTATCAACATCAGCTACTTCGACTTGGACGAACTGCGGTTGTTGAAGTTGAATTTGCTGTACCTGTCTTCCAATAGCATTTCGCGATCTGAAAAAGAAATACCTATATTAACAAACAATAATTTAATTTTATATAGATCTTTAAGTCTAGTATTTCTAATAATTTTAATTATTTAGTAAAACGTCTATTCCTTAATTTGTAAAAAATTAATTAAATACTGTTTTACTAGTTTCTAAATTAAGGTTTGAGTGATGGCGATTTATTATATATTTATAGTTATCCAGTCTATCGGTCTAAGAAATCTAAATCCAATGGACAATTCCTTACACTTCCGGTCAGAATTGTAAGACCACCTTCTTTTTAGCAGTTGCTTATTTAATGTTAACATTAATAATCCAGACGATAAAACTTCTTCAAAACAACACAGAAGTTATTGAAATTCTGCATAAAATAAACCCAGAGTGAAGTCATTTTGTCAATTCTGTAAAAATAAAGCGAAGAAAATAGGAAATTCCAAAGTATTATTTTTTATTAAAGAGCAAACAATAAAAATGTATTCTATATCAGTAAAAATGCATGCATAAGTACTTACCGAATGTAAATAATTTGTTTAGATGACAAAAATATTGTTATAAAAAAATTTTGTAAACAAATATGTGGTTTATACTTTATATCAGGAATACATTTTTTATTTTCATTAAAATCAAAAGCGAATCAATAGGCAGTATTATGTACTGAAAAAACTTTGAAGAAACTGAACATTTATAATTGTTATAAACAAAATACGTAAACCAATCGTTAAAGTTTGCATTTTTCGGTCCAAATTTTTTTTTTCAATCACACATTACTATTAAGGACTAAGGACATTGTTATAAATTTTACCTTTTGATTGTTAACTGTTATTTTTATTAACAAAACACATTAAAAAATTATCCAAACATGCATTTTTCAATCCAAATTTTTTTAAATCATACAGTACTATTAAGTACTGAGAGATACTACATTATTATCAATTTTAGCTTTTATAGTTATTGACTACAATTTTTTTCAATAAACTACATAATCAAATCGTCAAAATATCCATTCTTCGATCCAAAAAGCTTTTTTTTCAATGACAATATCAAGAACTAAGGTATCTACATTGCTATAAACTGTTGATTTTACTTAATAAAAATAATTGTTATTAACAAAATGTATGAATAATAGTCCTATATTTGCAGATTTTGTGACAAGAAAATGATTTTTTGGCAAACACTCACTGCGAATCACTAAATGATGTTCTCAAGGATCTTAGCTATTATTTGTAAAATTAACAATTATTGAAAGAAATAATTAAAAAATACCATAAGTTGTCATTATCAGAAAATATCCTAAAGACGTTGGTAGAAATTACTCGTTGAAAATTTTTTTTCCGAAGAAAATAAAACATTTCTATTATTTTTCACAACAATTAAAAATAACACTTTACGACAAATTTCAATGAATAACCAAGACCCTTGGGAACACCCTTTAGTGACTCACAGTGAGCGTTTGCCAAAAAATAATTTTGTTGTCACAAAAACTGTAAATTTAGAGCTGTTATTTATGTATTTTATAAATAAAAATTACATTTATTAAGTAAAAGCGAAAGTTTATAGCAATGTAGATTCCTGAGTACTTGATACTACTGAGTCATTGAAACAAAAATAATTTTTGAATCGAAAAATGGAAATTTTAACGATCTGATTACCGTAGAATCACCAAACATCGGACATTGGCCCTAACTTCAGACACCTATTATTCTTGGGTTTATACTAATTTTTTAAAACAAAACTAACTTTTCACATCATGTCAATCTTTGGGCTTTTAATTTATGTTACTTTTATGCCATTCAATTATATGGAAACAAAGAAAAATGGGCGTCCGAAATTTGGGGCAGGGTCCGAAGTTAGGTAATTCTACGGTATGTATTTTGTTAATTAACATTTTTGGACAATTTGTTAATGTACATTGTTAATAACAATTAGGTTAACAATTAAAAGGTAAAGTTTATAACAATGTAATTTCCCCTAGCCCTTAATAACACTGTCTGATTGAAAAAATAATTTTTGTGACCGAAAAATGCAAACATTGACGATTTGTTTACGTATTTTGTTCATAAAAATTATAAATGTTCAGTTCTTTCAAAGTTTTTTGAGTACATAATACTGCCTTATTCCCTTTTGATTTTGATGAAAATAAAAAATGTAGTGCTATTAAAAAGTAAAAATGACGTATTTGTTTACAAAATTTTTTTATAACAATATTTTGTCATCTAAACAAATTATTGACATTCGGTGAATACTTGTGTATGCATTTTTACTGATTTAGAATATATTTCCATTGTTTGCTATCCAATCAAAAATACTTTGGAATTTCTTATTTTCTTCGCTTTATTTATTAATACGGGAATTTGTTTTTAAAAAAAATAAAAAATCGTCATTCCTACGTTTGTCGGAAATTTAATGCAGAGTATTTATAAAAAAAATAAGTTTAAATCGGTTAAAAAATACATCTTGTGGACGAATTTGTTCGCAAAAATTGATTCCTGGACCACTGTGTGCAGCCGATTACTTAAATTTTATCTAAAGAAAATTCAAAACGCCGCCGGCGGGCAAATTTTAGCAAAACCACGAGACGCCACGTCACGTCTCCTACGTCGACAATTTTATTAATACGCAGGGCTGCCGCAAACCAATTAAAAAATATTCAAAACGTCGCCGCGAAGCAAAAAGCTGATTGAAAAAGAATTGGAAAAATTCTAATATTTTTATTGCTGAGAAAAATAGATTAATAAAATATAGCATAAGAACCGTAGACGACGTTTCAGATTGGTACCAATCCCTTTTCAAGACTAAACTAGCTGTGAATTCGATTTCGGGTGTTTGCCCGTAGTCTATATTTTTTGGTGTTCATATCATGAGCAGTTTGTTTTATCCTTATGATGAAATAGCAAATAGATAATTGACTTTCTCATGGAGGGAGCATTAATTAGTTTAATAAAATTGTAAATCTTAATTTTTTCAATATTATAAATAATATTTTCTTTTCATGGTAGAACATCGAAAAATTAAAATTTTAAAAATTACTCTAATAAAATTGTAAATTTTCATTTTTATCCATCTTATAAATGATCAAAATTTTCTTAATCTTTAGCTTACACTAGCAACACAACTAGCTTACACTCACAGAGCAACTTCGAGCTCAATTTTGGTCAGGTAAATGATTGAAAATTGAACTTGTGGCGCCATGTATCGATAGTTAAGAAGTGACTTTTTAAGTTGAAACGATCGGTATTAACTGGTTAGTCTGTTGCATTCAAGCGAAGTGGACGGTTTGAAAATCTGGAGTGTTGGACAGATATGGTTTTTGCAACGCCCATTATAGAAATTATTTTTCCTTCAGAGTGTTCCATTTCTAGAGAATATTAAATAATTATGATAATTGAGGCACTGAAAATGACAACTTCGTAAAACCCATTTTTTTGGAAAATCTTTGTTTTGAAGTTCCAAGTAGTTGAGGTTAAGACTTATCGATAAATCCTAGTTTTCTGTCACGTGTGATTTCTTTATAATAAAAGATCATTTCAAATATTTTTAAATTCTTTTATAGATTTAAAACATGAAAAAATGCACTTTCATAATTGAAAATGACAACTAGGTGAAGCCCATTTCATTTTTCCCCTCCCCTACTCTGAAGTGAAAAGCAGTATTAAAATTATGTTTTTTGTCACGTGTGATTTTTTCTTATAATAGATTTTCAAATATTTTAAAAGTTTTTTTTATAGATTTGAAACATGAAAAAATGCATTTTCAAGTAATTGAGAATGACAACTAAGTAAAGCCTATTTCGTTTTTCCTCTCCCCTTCTCTGAAATTTTTTTTTGGTGTTTGCAAATCTTGAAAGTCTAGCTCATAAAGACTATTTGCTTCTATAATTTTTTCACAATTTTCTGTTTTGAATCCTGTCAGAGAAAACGTTTTTTGTTGTTCCTCCTGTAAAATTTTATTTTTGGGCTTTACTTAGTTGTCATTCTCAGTGCCTCAATTTTAAGAACTGATTCTCTTGTATTCTCTTTTGCCTGCCTGCCATCTGTTTCCAAATTACTTCTGATCGTACCGAAGGAATCTTGGATAATTCTTATGATGTTTTGAATTGTGATTGCTGCATTTTCTGCCTTTCGACACCACTTTCTCAAGTTATGGGACTTAAGATATTTTCCAAAACCTTAGAAGGTTTTATTAGCTGTCCCAGCTAGACGTTTAGCTGGATTTCGTCTTCTAAGAGAATATAGCTGTGTTACCTAAATTTCTAGCTGAGTTACCTAAATATCTAGCTGTTTTAGCTAAATTTTGCCATCTAGAAATTATCTAGGTAAATTAGCTAAAGCAGCTAGATATTTAGGCAACACAGCTAGAAGTTTAGGTAACACAGCTATATTTTCTTAGAAGACGAAATCCAGTTAAACACGTCTCGCTGGGACAGCTAAACCATTTTTATCAGTGTACGATTCTGACGTTAGAATTGCAAAACTTAAAATGTTGGATCCAATATGGCGACTATTGAAAGGCAGAATCACCGAATTTGCGTTTTTTTTTAATTGCACAAAATATCGGGGTTTTTGACGTTAAAAAAATTGTGGATCAAATATGGCGACCATTATAGTCTAAATTCGCGTTTTTTTGGAATGAGATAAGTTTTCGAAAATACTGTCCACCATTATGTTCTTTGTAAAAATGACGACAAATATGTTATCATCGACTCATGAAACTCCAGTATGACGATTGGCATCGACATCGAATAAGTTGTTTATACAAGTCTCCGCCATATTGTATCCGCCATTTTGTTTTTTGTGGAATCAACATCAAATTCGTTATCGGCAACCTCAAAAATCCCTGAGAGTAAAGTTTCAAGTTTCAATTATGAAAGCTTCTCTTTTTGCTAATTTGTTGGCGACTTGGTCCGCTTGGGTGCAGGGAACCTGGTAGGTTTGGAGGATCACAGTCACATTTTACGTAGACTGCCAAAAAAATGGTTTAGAGGATTTCGAAAGAGCTTATATTGATTAACGAATACTAAAAAGGTCAAGCCCCTGTGCGCTCTGTAGTAGAAGAGATGAGCGAAAACAGCTTGAGGTGGCCTGTCAGGTCGGTTGCGTCTAACTGAGGGTTAAAGAGTTCTCAATTATTATTTGGGTAGGTTGCAAGTTATCATCATAAGAGATTTTTCCACTGACCGTGAAAACAGAACACTAATTAACTTATTTAAAAATTTTAGACCAAATATTAAATATATAGACTTGGCCTTTTGGTCTAGGTCTTTGGGTCTTAGGTCTAGAAATGTAGAATTTAAATAATACAACTGAGTTTACTCGAGAATTGTCTATGTATTTCGTCGTGAATCACGACCTCATCAGGACTGAAAATACAGAGAAAGTAACATAAATTAACATTATAGCTATTCTATTTTTAAAGACTTCGTAAAAATAGGAGGCATACCGCATGTTGAAAGTTTCTCTTTTGTTACAAAAGTTCCATAATATTAAAAAGTTCCGAATGTACAAAAATTATACGGGTGAAGAATTACCAGTCTATAATAATAAGATAGGATTTTAACAATATAAAACAAATTTATAAATTAACATTTTTTATGCACGCGGAAATGCAAGTACTGTGAAAAATAGTAAGATCAGGTACTTACTCAGAGTTATAGTCGTAAAAAAGTTTTAATGTATAAGAACAGAGCATTTCAATTATGAAATGAGTGTATGGCTATTGCAGTTAAAAGGTATTATACGCATATTATTATTCTTAGATATTTTAGTAATCCATTATTATAATTAAAATGTTGTTGAGTTAAAAAATATAATAGATCGTATAAAAAACATGAAAACGTATGCATACCACATGATGGTGGTGTGCTCCAAGAATGGAGGTTAGTAACTGAGTAATTTATTACCATTTTGGAAATTTACGAGAGTTTTACTTATAATGTGAAAAATATGGAAATTTGCCAATGACTCTATGACGTCAAGATGGTAAGTTGAAATTTATGAAAGTTTTATTTTGTAAAGTGATATTTTAAGAAAGTTTACCAAATGTTTCTATGACGTCATGATATATTATGTTTAAATTTTCAGTGTCTAAACTAAAATTCATTTCCTCTCCAACCATCACATTTCACACAAAAGGGGTATTGTTTTCTCCTTAGTTGACAGAGCAATTAAACTATCTGAACCTGAATTTCACAAGAAAAATAAAGGTTTCATTTACGAAACCTTGATTGATAATAATTATCCTTATGAATTTATACAGAATAGTATTGAAAAAAGACTCAAACTCATAACAAACGTAAATTTAAAACCAAAACTAACTAATGAAAATAGAATAGATTTCTCTAGAGTTATTGTTTCACTATATCACTACGAACTTTACCTACCTATACCTAGAATCTGCAAACAATTAGATATTACAATTGTCTTGTCTATTAAAAATAAACTCCAGAGCACTTTGTTGCAATCCACTAAAGATAAAATTCCTAGGTTTGAAAAAACTAATCTCGTCTACGGTATAAAATGTATAAATTGTAGAAATTTGTATATGGGGAAGACAAAGAGACCTTTAAAAACTAGAATCTCTGAACCTAGAACTATGCAAAACAAAAACCAAAGAAAGACAGCTTTATGTAAACACTTAACAGATTTTAATCACTTTGTTTTTAACAGCAAAAATGTAAAAATATTCGATTTAGAAAATAATTATCACAGAAGCAACATATTAGAAAAGTATCATATTGTCAAAAATGAAAGTACTGTGAATTTTAGATCAAACACTGAACATTTAAACATAATATATCATGACGTAAAGTTTCTTAAAACATCACTTTACAAAATAAAACTTTCATAAATTTCAACTTACTATTTTGACACCATAGATTCATTGGCAAATTTCTATTTATTTCACATTATAAGTAAAAACTCATAAATTTCAAACTTACCGGTATACTTGCATAAATTTCAAAAATGGTAATAAATTACTCCGTTCCTAACCTCCATTCTTGGAGCACACCTCAATCATGTGGTGTGCATACGTTTTTATGTTTTTTACACGATATATTGTATTTTTTAACTCAACAACATTTTAATTATAATAATGGATTACTAAAATATCTAAGAATAATAATAATGAGTATAACACCTTTTAACTGCAATAGCCATACACTCATTTCATAATTGAAATGCTCTGTTCTTATACATTAAAACTTTTTTACGACTATAACTCTAAGTACCTGATCTTACTATTTTTTACAGTACTTGCATTTCCGCATACATAAAAAATGTCAATTTACAAATTTTTCTTATATTGTTAAACTCCTATCTTATTATTACATACTGATAATTCTTCACACATATCATTTTTGTACATTCGGAACTTTTTAACATTATGGAACTTTTGTAACAAAAGGGAAACGTTCAACATGCGGTATGTTTCCTATTCTTACAAAGGCTTTAAAAATAGAACAGCTATGATGTTAATTTATGTTACTTTCTCTGTATTTTCAGTCCTGATGAGGTCGTGATTCACGACGAAATGCATAGACAATTCTGGAGTAAACTCAGTTGTATTATTTAAATTTTACATTTCTAGACCTAAGGCCAAAACAAAACCAATTCTACAGAACACTGATGTATCGCTCGATATTAACCCATTTTCTTTTTATATTATAACCAAGAAAACCTTTACTTCTCCATTTATTTAATTCATTGAAAGTTGTGTTTTGCAAGTTTTTGAGCGGGTTATTAAAAATTTCTTCATAAGTAAGATTGTCATCAATGCCAGAGCAGTTTACTAGCCAAGGATCATTAATGTAATAATTATTTAGTTTATGTCTATTCAAAATCACTGGTTCTGATTCTTTGATTTGTTCGTTCTGTAGTGCGGGCAGTTTTTAAAATCTAAATTATAAGTATTCTGTTTAACCTTATTACCTTTTTGAAAATGAAAAATCTCTTTACATTTCAATTTTGGAATTAAAGTGGTTATAATATTTTTTATCAATTTCTCAAATTCTCTTCTTCGTATAAATAATTTGAATGGTTATGGACGTCTTTAACAAACAAATTACGAATCTGGCATCTCACTTTATTAGTTACTCTGTTATATTGTTTCTTAATAGAAAGACTTCTAAAGTTTAGCGAGTATAGATTTTTAGTGTATTTAAGATAATCCTAGCAGTATTATCTTTAATTTCTCTGTTAATATTTAAGAACCTCTTAACTTCAATAAACGTTAAATTGCCAAACTCCTGTTTTATGTTTTGTAAAAACATGGTAATATTAAAGATAAAAAAAATATAGAATATTAAAAGATTTAAAATCCGCAGTAGGGGAAACCACCCAACAATAGATAATGATTAACAGTAGATGATCCTTATTAACTAGAAAACTAGCCAAGAATCTTGATTGGTTCTTTTAGTATACAATTTCGGCAATGATAATGCCTTGTCAAACAAATTTTCATTGAAAAAGTATCATTAATTATTGCGTGAAAGCAAAAACTTAATATTTAGCATTAAAAAAAAATTTTACCTTTTTTTATTTATGTTTTTCATCTAAATGAAATTTTTCTGAGGCATGGTTTTAAATTATAATCAAATTTTGAAGGTTAATGAACAATGTGTATAAGGCAAAAGGTGTTTATTTTTATTATTTATAAATATTTCAGGATTTTTTATTTGGCATTCCATTTTCCAACAGTAGATAACTAACAACAGATAATCGTGATATTTCGCTGGCGCAATTGGTAGCACTACGATGATCTCGAGCTGTATTCGTTGAATGATGCTGAACACGAAATGTCACATTTGTTTAGAGGTTTTGCGTGGTTAGGTTTTTAAACATTTCAAAAGTATTTATGTTCATTAAATAATTCCATTCACTCGGAAATATATTATTGACAAATTGGAATATAAGAACAATTATTAATAGTAAGCAGGTATGTCGAAAAATTATATTATTTTGTACTAAATTGTGAAAATACGTTGATTTTGGAGAAAATTAATTTAAGTTTAAAAGTTTTGAAAATTTGCAATTATTTTAAATGAAGATAAAAATATAGAATCACGGCTAATACTTTTTCCTTGAAATTTGTATATTAATTATCAGGAGGCCCTCAAGGGCCTCAGTCGTCAAATAAAAGGCACCGAGCAGGGTATACTATACTCCAACAATTTCAAACGCATGGGGAAAAGGGCCAGAAAACTTTTGCTCAATCTGTCGCGCGCTCCTTCTACCATAATTCCCAAGCCATATATTTGACCGAATCATTTTCTGAAAGTACTAAGAGAAAGTAGAAGATTCAAGCTTTCCGCTGATATTAATCTGA
>JBAGKK010498312.1:0-15047 GCA_037177015.1 Euceroptres primus
CATTTGACAAAAACGGGGGGGGGGTCAAATTTTACACAAATCTAATACCTTCTCATATGATGATGAGAATGTAAAAAAAACTGAATCTGTTAACTATTATGTCTGTCTTTTAAAATATAAATTCATACCAATTATTGTAAACCATAATTTTAAAATATTTTTGTAATGTTGGTTTGAAAATTTACAAGCATAACTCGATTACTTGTGGTCTAAATTATAGCAGGCTTCTATATAACAGAAATAAATTATTTAAAAAAAGAGAATAATACATAGTAGTAAAAAGTTACGTTACAATCTTTTCCTTATTCTCTGCTCTATCATTAATTCATTACACAATGTAAAGTCTAGGATTTTTCAAGAAAATAATTGCTTTTAATTAATATTTGCGTGAGTGTAATTAATGTATAAAAGTAACAATTAATACTAAAATAAAAATAATGTTCGAACCCTCTAATATTACTCTGTCATGAAAAAATAAATGTATTGGGTTTTTTTTCTTTTAAACAATCATTATGAACCTCTGCAGCAAGTGTGATCCGTAAAAAATTCTGGCTCATAGAAAATACACTTTAGATTCATGGTCGGACGGTTCCACGTCTGCAAATCGCACACGCCACTTTTAAATTTCTAATTACGATATGCTAGGTTCATAACGCGTCATTTTAATTTCAATTAAAAATCATCTATCGAAAGTTGCAACTTCTCCAGATAATATCTAAAATTCTGAGATGGATTCACATAAAATTTCTCAAAATTAAACATGGAGAAAAATTTTACAGATTTAAATTTACAGAAATGAAGGCAGCATATATGTTTTTGTAATTTTTACTGAAAACTTGTTAGATTTACTGAAAATTCTGTAAGATTTAACGAAAATGTCTGTAAAAGCAGAATATGCTGTTACCATTTTTCGTGAACTTAGTATTTGTGTATTTAGTGTATTTAGTATTTAGTATTCATTCAGAAAAGTCTCCAGGGTAAAAATCTGTAAATTTAACAGATTTTTCAAAATTAAATTTGCTAAATTAAGAGGAGGAGTTATCGGATAAAATAAATTTGGAGATTTTTTGTAATATTTACCGAAATTTCAGTTACAATAATGCATGATCTGTAAATTTTACCTATAATATTGGAAAATTTACAAAAATATATGTCAGATGGTTACAGATTTCTCTGTAAAAACAGACCATTTTATTGTTACTGAAATTTCTATAATTATTACAGAAAAAAAATCTGCATATTTTTTGATATTTTTTTCATTATTTTAGTATATGAAAACTGTTAAGTAATTTAGAAGTTTTTTTTTCTACACGAAATAATAATTTTTTAACAGAAAAGGCATGTAACAAGATGACCACATGACCAATTATTATTTTCAGCAACATTATTTATGAAAAAAACCAATAAAATGAGATTTCTAAACCTGACAGACGAGTGACAGACGTAATTCTCTTTGGTACAGAAAACTCATTTGAATTACACAGCAAAACGCTGATCCTCAATTTTATGTCGAATTTTGTCTCAAAATGATGTGCAACAAAAATGAGACACGAAAGTGAATGAAATTACACAGCAAAAGAGAATACTTAAAATTGTTACACCTTAAAATAGTTTGGATTAAATTCAGTAAAATTTGTCTTAATTTAAGCAATATTGATTTGATTTTAAGCAAAATTTGTTTGAATTTAAGACTCACTGTCAATTCAGAAATTCAGATAACGTAGTATTAAATTCAGACCAATATTGCTTAAATTAAGACAACTTTTACTGAATTTAATCCAAACCATTTTAAGGTATAACAATTAGAAGTATTCTTTTTTATTTTGTGTAGTAAAAATTGCAGTTGTTAAAAATAAGATGCAATAAAATTAACACCATTGATTTTCTATGTAGTTTACGAATAATCTTAATAAAAATAATTGGTCAACTGATCGCCTTGGTGACCTTGAGGTTAATTAAAAAATTCCAAATTTAAAAAATGTTCAGTGGCTCCAAGTCTAATGCATAAAAATGGATTTTTTCAAAACATGTATAACTCAGAGACTTCAGAGCTTTCAAAATTAGCGCCCTTTTCAATTTTCTAAGGCATTCTAATATCAAGTTTTAATATATCAATTGATACAAAATTTTAAGCCTCAGGGTTTCAAGATTTCAAAGTTGCGTTGACCTCAACATTAAATTATTAAAATTTCAACATACCATAGGAAGCGTCCACAAATTACACAACGTTTTTTTCGACTTTTTTTACACCCCCTCCCCTTCCTTCCCCAAGTAACGGACTGTAACATTTCCTTCAGATTCCGTTCCCTCTCCCCCCACTGTTACGTAACATTTTTTTAAATTTCTTGAAAACATATGCAATGCGTATATTAATAATTTAAATATTTTAATACAAGTTGTCTAAGTCTTTTTAATGTTACGTAATTTGTGATCGCTCCAAGCCTGCCAGCGACATTCAAGATTGAAAAAAGTGGAAAAAATGACCATTTTTTCAAAGAAGTGACCAAAAATGACCAACAAATTTTCGATTATAGAGGCTCCCTGATCCTTCCAAAGTCTTCTAAAATCCTCAAGCATTTTTTAGGACCTTCTAAAATCTTCCAAGATCTTTTGAATTCTTACAGAGATATCCAGAATTTTTCAGTCTTCTAAAATATTCTAAAATTTTCAAACACACCTCAAAATCTATCATAATCTTCAAAAATATTCTACCCTGTTTCAAAATCTTTTAGAATCCTCAAAAATCTTTTGAATTCTGTCACTAACTTCTAAAATCTTCTAGACTCTCAGATTTTTTTTTTTTTTTTTAAAAAGTCTAGAATTTTAGAAAGATTCTGAAAACAGTCTAGAAGAATTTTTCAAGGTTATCAAAGTCTTTTGTAGATTTTAGACGATTCTAAATAATTCTGCAGATTTCTGGAAATTCTAAAACTCAGAATATTCTTGAGGATTCTAGAAGATTCTGAAACAGTAGCATATTTTGTAGAATATTAGAATATTCTTTAAGACTTTATAAGATTATTATAGCAGTTAAAGACCCGTAAAAGATTTTATGGAAGAATCCTGAAGAATATAGAAGATTTTAGAAGATTCTGGAACAGTCTCAAATATTTTGGAGAATTTTCAGAGATTTCAGATAAGTTTTGAAGATTTTAAAAGATTCTTGAAAATTTCGGGAGTCTTTTGTAGATTTTAGACGATTTTAAAAGATTCTAGAGAATTCTGGAAACCTCTAGAAGATTTTAGAATGTTGTGGAAGAGTTTAAAAGATTTTAGAGGATTTTAGAAGATTCTGGAACAGTTTATAATATATAAAAAAATTTAAATAGATGTTGAAAAAATATTTGAAGATTAAGAAGACTCTGAGAGAGTCTGGAAGATTATGGATTAGCCTGAAATTCTAGAGATTCTAATTCTAACAGATTCGAACAAATTTTTGAAGATTATGGAAGATTTGAGAAGAATTCGGAGAATCTTGAAAGAGTCTGGAGAATTCTGGAAGACTATGAGATAGTGTAAAATTTACCGAAGAATTTTGACAGATTTCAAATAAGTTTTGAAGTTTTTGTAGGATTTTAGGAGATTTCGACAGTCTTTTGTAGATTTTGGAGGATTCTAAAAGATTCTGGAATAAACTGAAAGATTTTAGTTGGTTATGCAACAGTGTAGAAGCTTTGAAAATTTGGAAAATTTCAGAAAAATTGAAAAAGTCCTTAAACCTCATAAGTTTCTATTTCTCATAATTCTAGGAAAATTAATCGGAACTTTGAATAAAGAAATGGGAAAAGGGAATAAAATTCTCAAATAAAGGCATTTTAGGGGATCTTGAGAAAAATAGGTGGAAAATAGGTAAAAAAGGGAAATACTAAAAGTGACCTCTTCTAAAAAGAAGTGACCGAAAGTGAAAAAAGTGCCAGGCCTGGACGCTTCCATACTATATAAACCTTTTTAGTTAAATAAATTATTAAATATTTTACATGATATTGTATGTTCCTACATCAATTTTGGTTCCTATGCTCATTTTGTGCCCTTTGTTAATTTCGTGTCCTATAACAATTTTAGGTCAGTTTTGGATTCAATGTCCATTTTGGGTCCAATGTCCATTTTGAGGCCTATGTCCATATTGGGTCTTATGTCCATATTGGGTTCTACGTCCATATTGGGTTCAGTGTCCATATTGTGTTCAATGCCCATATGTCAGTTTTGGATCCTACGTCCATATTGGGTCCTAAGCCAGTTTTGGGTCCCATGTCCATATTGGGTCTTATGGCGATATTTCCCATATTGAGTCCTATGTCCATATTGGGTTCTATGTCCATATTAGGCCCTATGCCAGTTTTGGGTCCTATGTCCATATTGGATCCTATGCGGTTTGGGTCCTATTTCTAATTTTGAGCCATATATCAGTTTTGACCCAATGTAAATTTTGGGTCCTATGTCAATTTTGAGCCCTATGTCAATTTTGGGTCTAATGCCACTTTTGGGCCATGTCAGTTACTTGTCAAAATAGTAGGACGGACGGACAGCAGACCGAAACTATAAGGGTTTCTGCCCAAGGCAACGAAACCCTAAAAAGGCAAAGAAACTGGGACAAAAAATATCAATGATTGAAAAGAATGCAAAAAATATCTGCTAAACGTTATAAGTTTTTTCTGTTGATTTTACTGGTATTCTGTAAATCTTAAAGGATTTTTCACTGAAATATAAAAAAGTGACATATGTTGCCACAGAGATCTGTAAAGCCAGGAGGTTTTTTTTTACCTTAAGGCGAGTTTCTTGAACTAAATTGGAAATCAGTTAAACAATCTCTGATTTTAATGGTCATGTATTTAATTTTTCTGTTTGCTGATAAATGTGAATGGGTTTGTGCAGAGACTGGGTTTACATTACGTGTCCGCGTGCATAATTGCCATTCGAAGCGCAAGTATTATTAACATTATATTAACAACCGCGCGTGCCCCGCGTCTAGCTCGCATGCGGAATACCTAATGCAGCATGTTAATATCGTCGCATGCACCAGTCCCATTTCGATACCGACTCGAGATACAAGGTACCGTTTTTTATCGACTAATCGCCTCGCCCCGAGCATCCCGAGAGTAGTCGTATAATCAGTGCCGGAACCAGCATTATGTCGTTTGCCAATCGTATGGATTATTTATGGTACCGACGATGGCAGAATGTCATAATTTAAAGATAATACAAAACCAACCAAAGAAATCTCCATCAGCATCGCACAAAGAAAAATCACTAATATCTTCCCAATCTTCGAGAGCTCGTCATCTTTGAAATTTATGCGACTCAAAAACACGAAAGAAGATGAGTGAATCAGACTCAACATTTTTCGCTAATGATTAGTTTGCATTGTATTATGCATATCATTTTTTTTTACTTATAGGATAAAGAGCCCAATAGTGAGCCACCTAAAGTTAGCAGCAAGTTCAATTCTGTAGGGGAGAATGACCCGAACTGGATACACTGTAAAAAATTTTTCGGAAATTTTTCCGAAAAAGTTTGCCAGCTTATAACCCGAACATTTTGAAATTTTTCCTAATGCATTCGGAAATAATTCCGAATTGTAGTTGGAGATTTATTTATACAATCTCCTAAGCTTTACGAAATATTTTCTAACTTTTCGGAAATTAACCAATATATTCGGAAAATATTCCAACATTCTCGAAGAAATTGTCCATTTTGCTCAGAACTATTTAGTTTTAAAAATTCCCAAAATTTTTTATAGCATAGTTTCCCGACCTGAATAGTACGTAAAAATGACTAAATATTTGAATTAAACGAACTGGAGTAATTTTTTGTAAGTAAAATGATCAAAAAGAGATTATCTCATAATACGGTTTACCATTTATTTGCCGTTTTTAAATTAAAAAATTTGTTTTCGCCATGAAGACGTAATTTTTTACCTCTGATAATTTCGTCATTTTTACTTCCGTAGGATTCTTTTACTACTGTTTCTTTTGTTCTTTGTATTCACGGAACATTTGGCTTTAAAACTTTCCACAGAAACAGTCTTCTAATTATCACAAACAACGTAATTAAGATGTTTTTATTGGCAGTGTAATTTTCCCCGATCTGGATAATTCGTGAAAAAATACTCAAAAGTTTTTTAAATGACTCGCATATTTTGCCAACATAAAAGAACTAGAGACCTTAATAGATTTTTTCAGCGTTGTGGCTGTCATCATTTAATAGCAAATGCGATAGAGATAATAGCTGGTGTATTTTTTACAATATATTTAAAAATATTATTTTTATGAAGACAAAAACATTTAAAAGAAACAGTGCTGAAATGCTATTCGATGATATTAAGTGAAATATCGATCAATTAACACTGTGAGTGCTGTAAAACACGATTATCCGGATTGTGGGCCCAAATCCTCATCTGGATAAAAGTACAATGGTTCAGAAAAAGATTAATTACGGATATATGATATAATTACGGATATCTGATATAATATCTAATATAATCTTTCATAAGATCTTCTAATTTTTATAATCTGTGAGATAAATTTTTTTCTTAAAATAATACGAAAGCCATTGAAATTCTGCGTTGAATAAGCCCAAGGCGAAGTGATTTTGTCAATTCTGCGAAATCAGAATTAAAATCAATCTATACTACATTTTTAAAAATTTATTTAGGATACATAAGAAAATTAATTTATATATTTTATACAATTAATTTTTCAGAGTATTCGCTTTATTTGTTTCACAACTTTTTTTTTAAGTTCCGTCTTTGGCAGAATTGAGAGAAAAAATTAGGAAGTTCTTTTCATACATTCATGAAATTCTAATGAAATTCTTTAAAATGAGCTTAAGAACATTAAAAAATGTTAATTATTTCGTAAGTTATTTGAAATTTTCGAAAAAGTCAAAAAATGCACTAGTTTTGCATTATTTTCTTACAGAATGAACAAAATCACTTCACCTTGGGCTTATCTTACTCAGAATTTAGATAGCTTTCATATTGTTTTGTAGAAAAAATTTTATCTCGTAGATCTTAAAATTTAGGAGAACTTATGCATCTCAAAAAAAACAGGTGGTCTCATATACCTGACCGGTACTGTAAATTGTCTCTTTAATCGGTCAAAAATGAAATATGCATGTTTGTATTTTGCGTAATTTACACTTTCTGAGTAACTTATTAAATATTTATGGCAAGTCCTTCCAAAAATATGAAATATTTACTAAAAATCAAATGTGCAAATGCATCAGTTCTGAGCCACTGAAAGGTCGTTAGAACTTAGAAACTCGTTAGAATGCTAAAGCTTACATATCAAGGAAGTTTATGCCCCAGGTAAATTTAATATATTTTTTTTGTATTTAAGATAAAGACCCTAATAATGAGCCACCTAAGATTAGCACCAAATCCAATTCCGCACATAAATAACTGTCTCTTTAATCGGGCAAAAATGAAATACACATGTTCGTATTTAGTGTAATTCACACTTTCTGACTAACTTATTACATATTTATGGCAAGTCCCTCAAAAATTATGAAATATTGATTAAAAATAAAATATGCAAATGCATCAGAACTGAGCCACAGAAAGTCCCTCAAATTATAAAATATTTACTAAAAATAAAATGTGCAAATGCATCAGTTCTGAGACACAAAAAGTTCGTGCTGACCCATAGAAAGTTAGTGCTGAGCCACAACGTAATTTCAAGAAACATGCCCAGACTGCCGAAAATCGATGGGGATTTTCTGAATGTGGGTCGAGAACTGATCAAGAAAATGTATGTCAATCAACATTTTCCTTTTGTTATAAACAATTTAGTAAACAAATGTGGTTTTTGGGAATTGGCTACTTTCTGTTGCTTCAAACTGACATTTTTTGGAAGAAATGTAAGTTTAATAAAGTCTAATTAGAAACTGAATGGAAATAAACAATATATAGTCATTATTTAAATAATTTTTATGAACAAATTCACATTTGGACCATTATATAGTAAATATAATGCGTTTCTTCTGCAGGCGTGACTGCAGATATCTTGTCAATGGCTCTCTTGTCACAAACCTCCATTGGATAACCATTACGAATGCATATTATGCATTCCTTAACTAAAATTGTCTGAATAATAAGCAATGGTTGTCCAATGGAAATTTGCGACAGTACTGAGCCAAAAGCAAGGTAATTTTAGTTGATTTTTTGAAAAAACTGAAGCAACAGAAAGTAACCAATGCCCAAGAAACCACATTTGTTCACTAAATTATTTATAACAAAAGAAAAATGTTGTTCTTTTTATACATGCGTAAGAAATGCTAGTTTGAACGACTGTTTAGCGAGCGCAAAATGATAAATTCTCCACGAAACCATTATTGCAGTGCGTTAAATCTCTTACCGTTTTCGAGATATTTTCAAATTTTGAAAATTGCTAATGTTAAAACTTCAAATGCTTTGAATTTGGTACTTTTCACTGCAAATTCGGATTTAGCGACTGTTTCAACACATTTTTTTATTCATCACGTGGTTTCTGATATGATTGGCATTTGGAAGAACTGTGTATTGAAGTAAAAAGGGTGGTTTTTTTCTCGTCAAGGTGGATTACAAGAGGTAGGATGTATTGACAGTCTTAGAAAACTTCTCTTTGCATTCCAATGAATATTTTCTTGAATGAAGTGTTAGTATATAAAACAATGAGTAAACGAATTTTCTCCACTAGGGGTAGTTTTTCAGAATTCAAGGGTGATTCTCAAGGGTTGTAACTACATATTAATTTTGTTAAGATATCTGCGTGCCTCAACACACTTTTTCATCCATCATGTGGGGTGTAAAATTATTGCAATTCGGGAAAAGGGCTTAATACAGTAAAGTACTTCATGGCAATGTTTTTAAAAAAATCGAGAAAAACGTGGTTTTTGAGCAACTCATATTAATTTTTAGATACAAAAAATTGTCAACCCGACTATGTAATCGTGATCAGCATATCCAAAAAAATATATATAAATACTCTTAATTGTTAATTAAAACACCTGTAGACTTAAATACACTAAAATATTTTATGGCAAAGATTTATCTTTTTCTGACAGTCTGGGAAAAGTCCTAAGTGGCAAAGATCTTTGCCATCGGCAGTTAAGGGGTTAATAGTGGGCCACGTTGGTCAACTAAAGAAGAGTAGCTTTAGTAACTAGCACCATCTGTCGCCATATGGAATATTGGCTTTGAAGGTAAATACAATAATTTTTTGTCGTGGCTCACTAATGACGCCCAAAGATTAAATACGGTTAGGTCAATACTGAGCCGCCAAGGCTCGATATCTTTAAAAGTCAGATTCAATAGGTTGGCCTTCAATTTAAGTGTCTATTTGGAGTGTTTCGTCCAACATTTAGAGAAGCACCATAAAAATGACATATTTATGTAGTGAAAATGCCTGGATTCAAACAAGGAGGTACACATTGAAGGAAATAATTACAATTTTTCTGCTGATCTGACAGCCAATTTTTACAATAGGTGTCATAACTTACCAAAATCAGTCGCCCTGCACACCATTTCGATTAAATTGTGAATGATACGCGAATGCCCGCTGTTCATTAACAAGAAGACAAGAGCTTACATATCAGGTAAGTTTATACCACAGGTAACTTTAATATATTTTTTTTATTTACTATTCTCGTGCGACGAGGAGAGCATGTGACTCATTATTGGAGTCCTTACTCTATAAGGTTTCAATGAAATTTGACTGATTCAAAATAAAAGAGAGCAGGAGACAAGAATTCCGAGATTAATTTACAATGATAAATTAACCTCCGAATTTTTGTCATCTGTTCTCTCTTACTTTGAATCAGTCAAAATTCACTAATTTCTCAGTGACTCAATTCTAGCTTTGGCAATTAGTAAAATCTCACTGAAAATTAATGGAAAATAATTGAATTTTCAGTGGATTGTCACTGATTTACCAGTAGAAACGATTTCTGAAATTTGGAAGAGTTTAGAAGATTCTAGAATCTGATAGAAGATTACAGATTCCTGAATATTATGGAAAAATCCATAAAATACTACAAAATTTAAGATGATTCTGGAATATTATGTAATATTATGAATAATTTGAAAAGATTTTTAAAAATGTTTGAAAATTCTGAAGGATTCTGGAAAAAGTCTAATAGATGTTAGAAAGACATGAAAGAGCCCTGAAGATTCTCGAGGATTCTAGAAGATATTGGAGGATTTTATAAGACTCTGAAAGAATGTGCAAGTCTCGGGAATATTCTAGAATACTCTGGAAAGTCTAGAAAATTCTGGAATGTTAAAGGATTTCAGAAAACTTTTAACTATCTGGAAGAGTGTCAAATATTCTAGAAGATTCTAGAAAATGCTAGAAAAGACCTCCGAAAAGATTTTGGAGGATTTCAAAAGACTCTGAAGTATCCGAAAGAGTGCTAAATATTTTAGAATATTCTGGGAAAAGTCCAGAAAATTCTATGATATACTTTTGACGATTCAGGGAGATCCTAAGGATTCCTCAAGATTGTGTAAAAAATCTAAAAAACTTAGGAATAGTATAGGGAATTTTTTCAAATTTCATAAGACTCTGAAGTATCTGGAATAGTGTTAAACATAGTAAAAAAGAATACTTAAAATTGTTACACTTTAAAATGGTTTGGATTAAATTCATAAAATTTGTCTGGATTTAAGCAAAATTGATTTAATGTTAATTAAAATTTGTCTGAATTTAAGATTCAATTCCGAAATTCAGGTAACACGGTATTAAATTAAGACGAATTTTGTTTACATTAAGGCAAATTTTACTGGATTTTGTTAAAACCATTTTAAGCTGAAACAATTTTAAGTATTCTTCTTTACTGTGAATATTCTAAAAGGTTCTGGAAAAGTCTAGAAGATTCTATGAGATATCTTAAACGATTCTGAGGAGTCCTAAATATTCCACAAGATTCTAGAAAAATCTAAAAAATTTAGAAGTAGCATAGAGAATTTTAAAATATTTCAGAAGACTCTCAAATATATGGAAGAGTGTCAAATATTTTAGAAAAGTTTAGAAAGCTCTGGAAAACTCCAAAAAATTCTAGAAGGCTTTGGAAAAGTCCACAAGATTCTATGAGGTATTTTAGAGGATTCTGGAGGATCCTAAAGATTCCAAAAAATTCTGGAAAAGTCTAAAAAATCGTAGAGTATTCTATTAGATTCTACAGAATTTTAACAGATTTCGAAAAGATTTTTGAAGATCCGGAGGATTCTAGAATATTCCTGAAAAGCCTGGAATAATAGAGAATTTTGAAGATTCTAAAAGAGTATGAAACCTAAAATAACAATATGATTGGAATTTAATGTCCAATTTCTTTGGATCAAGTCACTACTCAGTTGAAATTGATAAAAGCGTATCTACTGATCCAATTTATAAGGTCAATAATTTCAAGAACTAATCTCAAAGAGCGACTCTTCTTCCATTAATTACTACATTCAAACTTCATCAAATAATTATAATAATATAATATAATAATAATATATAATAATAATAATAAATAAATAATAAAATAATAAAAATAATAATAATATAATAAATAATTTTTTTCATAGAAGCCACATTTGCCTTTATAATTACGCAACAATCATGACTCTCATACAAAAATAAAAAACTGCATTCTCAGTCGTCAACCCATATTTCATCCTCCAATTCCGTACTTCCATTATACCTCCTCAGAAAGTTTCATAATTGCCATGAAAGTAATTTCTTTCCGACTCACTTTGTGGTGAAGGTGTGAAAGTGTCATCGAGAAGATGAATAATCACATTAAGATATCTTAATGTGATTATTATTTCCCGAGACGTCGGTATTGATGCAGAACGGATCTGCTAAATCCGGAAGTGGAGGATAATAATTTCCTTCGCAGTTAGAAGTCGATTAAACTTTAGGTTTAGAGAATTACAGAAGATTACTTAAAGATTTCATCATAACAAGCTACTCTTTTTTGAATAGCTTGCGTATAGGATCAAGAATGGATGCTTATTGTTGGTACTTATATGTACAAGTATCCACGCTCATAAGAGTTTTTTCGAATGCAAAGGAAACGCACATTCGATCATAATATGAGCGACGAGGTGCAGGGAAAGTGTCGGGTTATTATACCCTGGAGTATATAAAGCTGAGACTAGAAAAGGTAGCGGTTCAGTCTGTGGTTGAATGCCACGCTAAAACACGCGCGAGCTGTAGAATGTACTTTAAGGTAAGTCGTGTGTGCTCTGAAAACAAGAAATCGAGAATCACTTCCGCATCGCCCACCAGGTGTCCTGTTTGTGAGGGAAAATCACTTTCGCAATAAACTTCCGGCCTTTCGGATCATTTCCTTTGATTTGTTATACGAATTATTTACTATGATTTTCGGTTGTTTTTTTCACGGTTTATAAATTACAAAAGTGTTGAATAATGATTATTTTTTTAGTGGTTTATATTTTTGAATTGTTTTACATTGTTGTGCAATAGTTTGTTTTTAGTGGAGTCTAGAAAAATAGGAAATTCTTATATTTTTTTTTAAAATTCAAATGCAGCCTTTCTTATTTATCTAATAATAATAATAATAATAGTAATAATAATCATCTAAATCAGGATATTATTTATATAATAATAAGATTGCAGGGAAGATAATATTAATAATAATTATAATAATAATATTAATAATAATTATAATAATTATAATAATAATAATTATTATTATAATTATTATTATAATAAGGAAGATTGCATTTGAATTAAAAAATAATCTCCTTTTTTGATTCATTTCTTTTGAAAATATTCGTAAATTTTTCAATTCAGATGACCCAATAATCGTGACAGTCCTGGTGATTGTGATTTTTATGTAAAATTGGCGAGGGGCTATTCACTCTCGAATCGCACAGAGTATGTCTTCCTTACTCTTTCGACTCCGCACCGTTCATCTTTGTGACGTTAATGCTGGTTATTGCACGAGTCAGTGCGAAATAAGGAGAAATAAGGTAAATCAAGAGTAAATAAGGCGCTCTAAGGCACTCGTCTGATTCGAGAGTGAACAGCCCCTCGAAAATTGGGCAATTATTAAAACAGGGTTAAAACAATTTTTGCAAACAATAATTGTAAGTACCAAAAGAAATAAATAACTATTATGTAATGTTCGGACACCCTTTGCTGAATAATTATTTGAATAAATAATTGTTATAGATCATTATTCAGTAATTGTTAAAATTATTTTACACGGAGTGGCTCACTTTAGATAAGTGATCTACTATTGGAGTCGTTACCCTATAATAAATAATAATAATTATTTATTTATTCAATAAATTGATTTTGTTATAAAATTAAACTTTAAACAATTATTTTCCTCGGAACTATTGTCGCAATATTTGTGTACTTTTCATGATTTTGCGAGTTTCTGGAATGTTACACGGAAACATTGAATAAATATTGCGCTGCAATCTTTTTTTCGCATTGTAAGTTTTAGGAATGTTGCGCACGGAAATATCGACGAAATATTTGAGTGCAATGTTTAGACTGTTTTCTTGGTACAAGCGATAGGAATGTTGAACTGTAATATTTCGTCAATATTTCCGCGCAACATTCCAGCAACTTTTAATGAAAAAAATACATTACATTGCAATATTTCGTCAATATTTCTGTGCAAAATTCCAGCGACTTTCAAAATCATTAAGAGTTTCTTTCCAATAAATATTACAGCAATATTTGCGTGGAATATTAAAAGTTGCGAACATTTCTTAACTGCAGCCACATTGATGCAATATTATATGAAATGTTTCCAATCTTTCAGAGCAATATTCAAGCAATATTCAGGGAATATCACATGCTATAGGGGTAAGGTCATGATGAATGGATCGTTTATCAAATAGATTATTTATCAGTTGGTGTTTTTGTGATTTATACATTTTTTAATTAATCTATTTTGCATATAACTTATTTTTAGTGGAAAAGAAAATTAAGGGAAGTGGTATGTTAATGTCGAATTTTAATTTTTCGAAGTTTGAAAGAGTTGAAAATATGATTCTAATTATTCTAATTAGACGGATTCTTGAATATCAATTGATACTTAACGATGATTGTATTGATAATTTAGATTGGAAAATAATTTCAAAAATTAATTAATTTCTTATTTATTATTATTAATGATTAATTATGCTTTTAGCGTTTCATATTTTTGAAATCTACTAAATTTCTGACAAATATTTTATACTTAGAAGGGCACAACATTGTAAAATGAAATCTGAATTTAAAAATAATATTGTGAATTGTTACTATAATGAGAATTTATTTAAAAATGGACAATGAATTTAATTCCAACAAAGAAAGAGAAAAATATAAAGATATTTTTTTGATATAATCAAGTTGAATTGATAATAGGTAAGAAAAAAAAATTATATTTATAGTAAACAAATCTTTTGTTGACATTTTTTGTCTTCTCTTGATATGAAGTTATGAAATAAAAACATTTTTTTTTTAACGAATCATTTTTTATTTTTTATTCTAAATATAGAACACAATGTAGTAAATACATGAGTAAAATATGAGAGAAAATTGAGACTTTCTTGTTTCCGAGGACTGAAGTAAGACAATTGAATGTATTTAGAACAAAATTATACTTTTTGATTAAACGGTGTTTCTCTGTTTCTCTATGTCCCTCATCTATTGTTTAAATTTTAAATTTGTAACAAATAGGCAAAATAAACTTATATAAAATTGTATTCTATTTTTAGAATAAGATTTAATTTGGAAATATTGGAGTTTGTTTGAGTACCAATCAACTGTAAATTGTTAAAGAATTAATTGCAATTATTGATTAACTTTCACTTTGAGAAAGTTACTTCAAATAACTGATTATGCGAATTAAGTATATATAGAGAATATTAATTAAGATGATTGTTAATAATAATCTAATCGCATAAATAGTTTACAAATTATTAGGTTAATATATTATCATTATCAGATTTATTTAACTGTCTTCAATATGAATGATCAATTTCAATGTTTATAAATAATTAAATGCATTGTTGGGGTATACCAATAATTTCAGAATTTCCAATTTTATCATATTAATTC